>ML682006.1:29358572-29480020 GCA_007922195.1 Podocnemis expansa
AAAGGAATGAAACTAAATGCCTTTAGTTTCATTCCTTTCTGTACGTCCACCCATCTTCGAAGCATCTGAGGAAGTGGGATCTTCTCCCACGAAAGCTCATGCAAAAAATAAATCTGTTAGTCTTAAAGTGCCACGCAACTCCTTGTTTTTTACTGGACTAGACTAACACAGCTATCCCTTTTGAAATTGTGGAATCATATTCCACAGTGGAAGTTCACAGTCACACTGCAGGACAGAGCTGGGTCTGACTCAATCCAGACTGCCCCAGGGTCACATGGGGGATGAAGGTAGCCTATTATTCTAAGGTGCTATTTTCCATTTCCTGCACTTTGTGGGGAGATGCAAAGCTGCATAGGGGGATTGCAGGGGTCAGCCCCTGGAGATTGGGGGGGGGGGGAGAGGGACGCGACGAACCAGAATGACAAAGAGAAGAATTTGGCCTGATGTGTGACCCAGGAAAAATGGGGTTATCTGGGTGTTCTTAAAAATTCATTTATTCCAATTTAGTAAAATGTGAATTTTGGGTAGGGAGGGGAAAATAGAATAGAATACTTGCTTAACAGAGTTCCAAAGTGGCAGCCGTGTTAGTCTAGTAAAGCAAAAAAAAAAAGCAAGGAGTCTTGTGGCACTTAAAGACTAACAGATTTATTTATTTAGAACTTACACTCCCCTGCATTTATTTTCATCCAAGTCTGTAAGTTCTTCCTCTTCAAAGCGTCTGACAAAGTGGGATATTCTCCCACAAAAGCTCATGTGATAAATAAATCTGTTAGTCTTTAAGTGCCACGAGACTCCTTGCTTTTTTGCTTAACAGAATGGCAGTTTCTAATAGCCAGCCCTCTGGTCCCCATGCTGCTCACAACTCATTCTTTCCTGGCTTAGGATCAGATAGCAGCAGCTGGGGGAAGAAGAGCAGGGGCAACAACACTGGTATGAGGCACAAGGGCCCCTTCTCTCTATCTCCTGATCTAAGAAATCTCTGCTCCCCCAGGACTTAAGTGAGCAGAAGGAAAGGTACCTGGAGCACCTGTTGGAACTCAAGGGTGGTTTTCCCCACCTAGGAGCCATGAGGAGGGTGGTGTGAAGATGTCTCCCGGGAGGAGCTTAGGTAGTCCTAGAAGCCCAGCTCAGCGGCCCCTCCCCAGAGTTGAGGGGAGTCTTAGGAATCTCCCTTTCCCTAAGAGCAGGTAAAAGAAGATAGGCCACAGAGAGGGAGAAAGTGTCTGGACATCCTTAACATTGGGAAAAGAAAGAACCCCTGAGCCATAGATGCTCTGGTCCCCATCCTCCACCATTCTCTAAATGCTGGGCAACTTAATAGAGACCAGTTTCATAGGTGCCAGTGTAAGTGCCACAGAAGTCCTTGTTTATTTTAATAGAGGCCATCTTCTTAGCACTTTTTCCTCCTCTAAAGAAATTCCATCTAGCTAAGCAGTGCCCAGCAGGACAACACTCTCTGGGGGGAGGCAGGAGACTTTGTGTCCTCACAAGACATGTTAATGTATGGCTTTCCCCTCCTTGTGTTTGTCTGGCAATTTACAGGCAAATTCAGTTTGCAGTAGTGTCTCCCTTAACTGTATAATCCACCTGCTAAGAGTGGGAAAAGCAGCTAGGTTAGCATTCACATCATCTGGGCTCTAGAAGGTAGGGTGAAGGAACCAGACAAAGGGGCCCATTCCTAGAGAAGTGGGGTGAGATGAGCTGGAAGGGAGAAATGGTTGGGAAGACAGTCTCTGTGAACCAAACCGTTGTAACTGTCAGGGGTCAGGCTCAGCTAGGGCTGGAGAGTCTGAGGAGCATGCACGAGTCAGGAGACATTCTGTGTGGCAGTGGGAGGCCGGATGCCATCTCTTCCACAGGCATTAGGTAAGAACTAACAAACTTAGAGTTGGAGACCAGACTAAGTTCACCTGTATGTTTGTTTTGCTCAAAATAGGCGATAATCTTAATAAGAATGTATTTAACATTTAGACTCTGTGAAATGCTTGTAAATTATGGCATGTTCGCCTGTCTGTTAGTTTTGCTCAAGGCTTGTGATATTTGGTGTTTTTCTTAAAGCCCCAGCTCCTAGAGTCATGTGATCCTGTGAGACTCTCAGCTTCCATTTAGAAGTGTCTAGCTCTCATGGTGGTTAATGTGACTGTAGTGCCCCTTCATGACTTGGAATTAAGAAGGGAAAAAGAAACCCCAAATTTTCATCAAAAAAACCCAGCCCTTGTGATTTTTAACCCCCATCTCAGCATGTTTGGGGGCATGACTCATGATTTTTTAACTATTGTGGCTGGCACCATGGGGAACACTACCTCATGACCCTCTGAATTCTCCGGCTGCAATCCAGAGCCAGTGTCTCTTTCTGGCGCGTCTCTATGAATTTCTGGGTATGTTTCAGCAGCGATTTGCTGGGGGGGAACAGGCCAGTGCAGAGCCAGAGCAACTGCCAGCCACTGTTCACACTGTACCTGCAAACAGAAAACAAACAGCAAAGCTAGTGCCAGATGGCTTCTGCTCCAGCCATGCAATAGCTACAGAGAAGGGAAGCCCTCTGTGGAAATGAGACCCCAAGATACTGTAGAACACTGTCGATCCCTTATAAGAGAAGCAAATTACAGGAACCTTCATGCAAAATCCAGCAGGCTGTTTCTGTTCAATAGCAGAGATGATCATGCTAAATCCAGGTGGATGAATTATTCATGGTAGTTATAAATCTCATGAATAGTAATGAGCTCTAGCTTCATGGCTATGTTGGCAGTTGAGTCCTTCCTTTGGGGCATTCTCCTGCAAAGTCACTGGGTGCTCATGTCCCTGCAGTGCTACTGACTCCCCTTTATTTGGATCATGTTATGTATTTTTTGTAGCAGATGATATCATTCATCTTCCACCAGCTGCATCTCACTATCTGTAACCCAGGCATGCTCCTTGCAGCTGATTTTTCTGAACACATGATTCTGCTCCAAAAAGCAACTGTATAATGCCATGGTGGGCTTCCATAATTGTCCCCTCCTGCTGATTGTCTTTCAGATTGGCTCAACTCCCATGTCAAGATGTGGTTTATGCAATCTCCTGCCTGCAATCTGTGAGTAAGCCTGGAGTCTTCTCACTTGTGCATCATCATCATTGTGATGGTTCTGCATGTGGAGCTCTGACAAGGCCAGAAGCAGGGTAGATTCAGGGGGGCCCCCCCCCCCCCCCGCCAGGCGGAGTTATGGGGCGATTTGAGCAGTGAAGGAAGCAGATCTTTTACACAGACACTTTTCTGAGGGCCAAATTTTAATCTGTTATACCAGTATAAAAGTGTGGAGTACCTTCAGTGATGAGTGGTTCTGAGCTTACACCCGTGTAAATGAGAGCAGAATCTGAGCCATTGTGCATCAGTTTGGGAAAGATACATCATTTGTTTCCTTTGCTATTCCAATGTAAATATGCTCAAATAGCCACTGAAGGACTGCTTATTTCCACACCAGTAAGACAGTCCAAACCAGTGGATGACCAGTAAGGCTAAAATGGTGGAAAGGAGCAGGAGCTACACTGGGACCATTATTAGACATCCCACATTAAACAGCCTATAAAACTCATTGCTGTCTAAAGAGGCACCCATGAAATCTGGGGGTGGGGGGAATGTTGCATAGCCAGCCCAGCTGAAGGCTGGCTTGCTGTGGTGTGGGTCTGTGATGGTAGGTGTAATGTGGTGTCTTGACAGCCTCTAGTTCTAGAAACCACAATTACACTGTGGTCCTGACTGTAACCATGGATTATTAACCTAGAATTAGATGTATAGATTTACAAGCTATTTAGGTAAGCAAATCCCTGACCCCCCTGCTGCCGGACCATCTCATGCACGTTGTGTATGTTTGGTCAGAAATGATGATTCTGCCTCCATACTTTCCACTTGCCCCAGAATTGCAGCAGCGTGATTCTGGCTCATTGTCCTAACTGCCACCAGAGGAAAGAGTAGCAAAAAGGGACTTTCACTGCCTGACAAGGAGTGTAACAGAATATGCTGCTTTCATGCATATTAATCTTCCTGGCTTGTTTTACACACCAACCTCCTGAGCCACTTTCTGTAGGACAGAAGACTGCTGGATCTTGAATTTAGGGTCTGTTTTCATATCTTACAGGGCTGTGTTTTCAGACATGCCCTGCACCCACCAGTGCTCATGGACTCCCTTGGTCAGATTTTTTAGAAGAGCTCAGCACCCATCCTGTTGATCTACTTGGAATATCTAGCCACAAATTCTAAATGGGGGCTAAGCTTTCCTGAGAGTGTGGCCCAGATGTGTTGCCTCTGGCTACCCTGCTCTGTTAAGGTGGCCAGACCCAGTGTATCACTTGCTGCTTTTTGCACAAACTCTTCTGTGCTTCATTTCACATGGTTTCCTGCATGGGAAAGTTCCTTACCAAACCTGCTGCTCAGTCAGCATTCCCTCCTCATTCAAATCCCCTCACTCCTTTATGACCCATTTCTGTCAGGATAGCCAAGGAGGAATCAACATGATATGTCCTTACAGTGGTGACCCATCCCACTCTGCTTGCTTATTGCCACGAGTCCTGTCTGAGACGCTACTGCAGGCTCTTTAGGCAGGGAAGCTGTGCAATCCAACTATTCTGAAAGGCTCTATGAAGTAATACATGATAATCAGAATGTGGAGAAGCCCGGAGAAGAACCCATGACAACTGTGCGCTAACATGACCCAAAACTTTACAGTAGGGAAGCTAAACTTGTTGGGGGACTGGCTGGGATAGCAAAGGTGGACAACCTGTCCTTTAATATAATTGATATAAAGGCACATAAAACCCACCTCTAAGGCCCTATCTCAATTCACAGCTACATGGCCACTGCTACTGGTGGGAAAAGGCTCCCCTGTTTGCTTCCCTACACAGAAGACAACCACAACCACCTAGCAAGTAAATATGTATCTTGACAAGGAATGGGGTGAAGGTAGGGCCACAGTCACACCTTCCAACCACCAGCACCAGCCAATGGTGCTGAGCTGGAGAGGTGAAGGAGCCCATCACAGCCTTCTAATACCAGGGTGAAGATGTGCTTCTGCATATATTCCCTCCCACCACAACTGCTGCGGGATTTCTCTGTGCTGCAGCACAGCTGGCAACCTCCCAGATCTTGGATTGGAGCCGCACTTCGTGCAGCGTAGGATGGGGCCAAATATTCACAGGCTTGGTACCTGTTGTTGTTCTCAGTCAGCTGTTTCATGATCTGGCAATAGATCTCATCTCGCAGCACTTCCTCATGGAGGGCTGCCACGAATATCTGGTCAGTGAGCTCCACAGCGGACCGGGCCTGTTTTGAGGGGTAGTCCCCCATGAACTTCATGATGGGTGCAGGCACAGTTAAGGGCTGTCAACATGGGAAGGAGACACAATCAACAGAGACTGGAAACAAATCCTGGCAGTAGTACTATTTGGGTTCTGGGACATGCCAGAAGTCCCTCCCCCAGCCTAAGGAGAGGAGCTACTGAGTCTGAGACCTAACTGGTTATGGAGGATAACAAATGAAAAAACAGGAAGAGATGTGAGGCTCAAAGGGCTAAATGTAGGAACCTGAGGGAGACACTGAGCAGAGAGCCCCAGACAGCACCCACTTCTCAAAAGTAGCTAAGGAATTAGTGGACGTGATCCAGAGGAACTCCACCTAGATGTGTGATGGGGCGGAGGAACAGAACTAGGCCCAACAATTGCAGAACACCTCCTCAGCCAGCATCCTCTCCATAGGGTTACAGATGGCCAACTTGGCCAAGACAGTAAGGAGATTGACAAGGAGGTCCCATGACTTTTTGGGGCCATGGATGGGGTTGTGTAGGTCAGAAGGTGCTGAAACCTGGCACACCCCAGGTCTCTGGAGAATGGGTCAGGTATTGGGCTGAGGGGTGAACCACGCTCTAGCTATCTTGTTTGGCATCACTTCATTGCCAATCAAGTGACATTCATGAGGCCTGTACAGCTGGCCTGGACCTACCTCTTGTCTTGCTAGCATAGCCACCGCCCAGCTAAGTGCTGTACCTACTTTTTCTGTCACCATTAACAACTATGACTGGATTTGTCACCAGGTTTACCCTTGGTATGATTGTTTCTCCTGGCATCATTCCACAAGGGTTGTTGGAGACTCTTGGTGTGTTGGTGAGATGAACCCTGTTCTATTCATTGCACCTCCCCACAAGCACAGTTGCATGACTCCCTTGGCTTTGACTGCCTGACCTTCCAGGGAAGACACCTGGCAATTCAGAAGCTCTAAATTCATGTAGGAAGCCACACGCTTTTTTACCAGAACAGCTTAATTGTTGACCGATTGCATATGTGTTCTAAGAAGCCGCTGCTAAAGATCATCTAACCTGGATGGAGCCTCGGATGCACTATATACAGTGAATCCCACTGGGGCTGTTTGAACCCTTGCACAGAGTTGAAGTTTTGCCCTTTGCAGGAAGGATGAGCCTCTCTGAACTCCATGCACTCTACATAGCTACCTCTCCACCCATCGGCTAACAAAGGCCAGGATATGAGGCTAAAGGAAGTGAGACAGACATGGCTCATGGCAACAGCTTTTCCATTCCCCTGCCAGTCATACAGCTTAGCCAGCAATGGAGAAGATGAAAGGATATCAATGAAGGCCTGGCAAGCAATGTCTCGCAGTTCTGGATCTGCACACACTTTGTTCAGCAAGGGCTGCTTCAGGGGTTCCTTGGAGACTGCCCACAGCTGGCTGCGTCCCCGGGATTTGTGAAGGACTGCCTTGCTGACAGACTCCTTTTCAGGAACCCTGAGTGGAAACACACAGAGTATTCCCATTAAGCAGAAAGCCAGTGCCATGAAGACTAATTTGTGGCCATGTTCTGGGCCAGTAGTGTAGATGGGGCTGCAGATCATCTAGGTCTGGGAATGCAGTGGGATTGCACATCCTTGTTGATGAAACAGATGGATGGCACAGAAGACATTAGAGGTTTGAAAAACTATTTTTCTTCCCTCTGCAGGGCTCAAGAGGAGATTGCATGTCCCAGTTCTGTGTTAGTTGCATGGCAAATTCTGGGGCTAGGAATAGTGCTGTGCAGAAGGAAGAAAGTTGCAGATAGGAGAAACTAGGAGTTCCTAGGTCAGAATCTCCACCCAGTAATAGTCACTCCCCTATTAGCATCATTACAAGTAAGTAAGAGCAAATGCTAAGTCAGCGGCTTGTTCTGCCATGCAAATCATTGTTGCCTCCATGGTAGAGTTAAAGGGTTTGTATTCAACCAGACAGGAACCCGTTGTCCAGACACCACCATGGAGCAGTCTTGCAGAGCCAGGGAATGCTACCTGAAGTGCTCATAGGAAAACTCCTCAAGTGTGTAGGGCTTCACTTTCATTTGCTCTTCCTCTACCTCCTCTGGGTGGGAATTCAGTGACGCCAGCCTCCTCTGATCTGGTGACATCATCAGCAAGCTCTGGAAATACACAGAGACAGCACCATTACAGGGCTCCAAACAAACTGCTGGATGTTAATTAACACTGGATAAACACAGGCAGGGTTATTCACCATGCACAATTTGCCCATCCCCTGGGAATCTACAGAGGCTTGAGAAAGTACCTGTGTTACATTTTCCCATAGACACAAACATGGAGAGTGCCCGCTGGAGTCAGGCTTGACTAATGCCAGGACGCCATTCATTAGAAGTTCTCCTTTTTGTCCACTTCATCTTTGTCGATTGGCCCTTGTGATGGAGAGTCCCCCCAACACAGGGCAGTGCAGTTGAATTAGGTTAATTAACCTGATAGGCTGCATCTGGTGGGGAGCCAGAGCTTAGAAAGTTGACTGACAGTGGGATCCAGCTGAGAAGGAACAGGAGGGCCAGGTACAGAAGTAGGAAATCGGAGCAGAAAGGGTCTACAGGGAAGTAGTTGTATAGTCCTTCTCTAGGAAAAGGAAGGTGGGTTTGGGGCTATGGGTTTAAGTACCCTGCTGTTACTTTCTGAGAGGGAGGAGGCAGAAGACCAGGCACATAGCCACAGGATGTAGCAAAAAGGAGACCCCAATTTCTAGACAGAGGATCCCTGGGTTACCCTACCAGCTGTGGGGGAAGTGGCCAGATTGGCCAGTGGAGCAGACAACCACCTGGGACACTTGTCCGATAAGACTCATGCCTCTTGGAGGGAGAGAATGGCACTGACCTGACTGGAGCGCTAAGCCGTGATTAGAGACCCCTTGAGTGGCAGAGAGGGAGGTGCAGGGCACGTGAATGAGAAGCACAAGGGGGTGTCAGACTTGGAAGGAGCTAAACTCCAGAGCAGCAGAAGGGGGTGCCCTATGGGTAAGTGCACCCATTTAACTCTTCCTTCTCCTTCTCTCTAAAACTGGGGGTAGGTAGAGTTAGTCCCTGGGAAGATGACGTATAGTTAGCATGATGTTTGTGCTGGGTGCCTGTTAATGAGTTCCTTTAAAACATGACTGTGAGAGGGATGTGTCTCCTATCTATTTTGGGGCAGCCACATGAGAGCTGTTGACTAAGTAAATTCAGGGACTGTATTTGCAGCAAATAGCTCAGAAAAATATGCTGGGGCTTTGAGGTTTATTTAGGATGGGGAGTGATGGATGATTTGTATTTGCTGATATTGGAGGGGCACAATATGGAGGATGGGGCATGTGATCACCCCACGTGTCACTTCTGGGAGGAACCTTCACGTTCCACCGCCGCAGGCCAGGACAGCCAATTCTGCTGGTTCTGGGGGAGGGGCAGGGCTAGGACCAAAGGAGTGTGGAGCAGGTACCCCTGGGCTAGCCCTAGCCCCAGCTCACAAAGCACCACAGTTTCTACCCTTAGCCCTTGTGGAAAGGTAGGAGGCAGTATGGCCAGTGCCCCTAACTTGGACTGAACAAAGGGAATCTGCTCCCGGCTCCTTCCCCATGACCCTCCCATTTCCCTGTGCTCCGCCCAGGGCTGCCATTCTGTCCCTGCCAAAGCTGCCTGGCGTGGGGAAGTGAGAGGAGATCAGCCCTTCAGGGGCTGCCTCTCCCCCTCCCACAGGCATGTTTTTGGCTCACTGAACCCCTCTCCTTGGCAGCTGGGCCTGGATGGGGAGCAAAAGGGGTGGGATGGATGGGGCTTCTCATGCCAGCTGGGGCTGGCCAGTCAGGGTTGCTACCTTTGTACAGTGTGTGATGGCAGCATATGAGAGCCTAGCTGTGGAGACAGTGGCAGTTTCCCCTCCCAAGACTGCCTGGTGTGGAAGGGGGCTGAGAGAGCCCGAAAGATGCCAGGGGAGGTGCAGCAGGAGAAAAAGAGAGTCCCTCCCCTGCCCTGATTGCCAACCAAGCAGAACAAGTCTTGTAAGGTAGCTCAGTGCTCACTGAAATCTAGGAGGGCATGTGACCCTTTTGCTTCTGCACTGCTGTGCTGTTAGTCCTGTGTTTAGCATAAAGGTCTGGGAATTTGACTGACACGCATCTCTTCACCCTTACTCTCCACTCAGTAAAATCACACAAAGCACAGAGGGTGGAGGGATCAGTGGCTGCTGCATGTGCCATCCTCTGGAATCTTTACTTGTGTGCAAGTGAAATCTCATCTGGTGGACTAAAGGTTTTGGGGGCCTACCATTGGACTATGACGTTTCTTTTTCTTTGGTTTTGCATTTAAATCAGAATCATCTGTTGGGCCAATGAAACAAAACACATCAGCCTGGTGTGAGTTGGGAGGCCCACTCATATTCCAATCATGTGCTCAACAATAAATGATGGGACAGTGCAGAATGACAGTCCCACCTCTACAAGGCTTGGAGACCATTCTGTTAGTGGCTGGGTCCCCATCACATGTTCCTTACCAGCACTTGACTAGATGGCTTTGCAATGGAAGGGATGATATAGATTGCTTCTAAAGACACCATCCCCGTCTTGGCAGTTCTTTCGTTTTGAGCATAGACCCAGTCGCCAGGATTTGCTTCCAGCCCTTTGTCTTGGGTCAGAATCAGCAAGTCCCCTTTCTTGAAGGGCAGAAAGGTAAGGTCCCCTGGAAACACACAGGAAGCTTCAGTATTCTTATTTGGGCTCTACAATGTCAGAATTAAATGCAGGGGATTTCAATCCTAAAGACAAGTGAATTGAGTTTTCAAGGGAGTTACCAGTAAGAAACGATTTGTGTGACAATGACTGATCAAAAAAACCAAGGAGTTGTGTGGCACTTAAAAGACTAAGTGCCACACAACTCCTTATTTTTTTTGCTGGACTAGACTAACATGGCTGCCCCTTTGGAAAATGGCTGATCAGACAATAATACTGTGGAGAAGTGCCTGAGGTGTCCTCTGGCAGCCTGTGCCTGCTCCCGCTGAGGTCAGTAGCAAAAGATGGGAGCAGGAGCTGTTAGTGATGCAGGGAAAAGAACTTGTGAAGGAGAATTAAGTGAATGAGGCATTGACATCCTAACCCTTTGCCTCCACATCAGCCACAGCAAGACGTCTGTAGAATGTGTCCCCAGATCACCTGCCTGGTCAGGAAATGAGATTGTTGCTGGTTCCTGGAGTACATCCTGTCCAAGAAGCAGCAAACAATTGTAGCAAAGGGAGATGGAAGGCTGGTTTGTATGCAGGAGGCCTGAACCATGGGGCTGGACACACTATCACTGTTGTGTTTATTGCTGTCTCTTCCTGGAGTAAATTTCTGTCCTGCCTGAGTCTAAGAATGCTTACTGGGGTTCTCGTGAGTTTTCTCCCTGCCCAGAGAAGGGTTGTCAGACTTACCTTGCTGCTTGCTTTCCTGCATGGCCACAGCATACTGGGACCTCTTCTTCAGTCCTTCCAGAAACAGGACTACTAGCTCAGCAATGACAACACTGTGAACTGATGTCAGGACAAACTCCTCGGCCCGCAGCGTGATGAGGGTGCAGCTCTGCCCAAAGGACTTCACTGCCCTGCAGATCCAGAGTGGTTCATTACCAATACCTCTGCAAACCACCTGTAACTTTTGAGCTGCCTCCATACACAGTCCTTTACCTGCACCTTAGGGCAGTGGTTTTCAGACTTAAGGCTGGGACCCAGTAATGGGTCACAGCACCCCTTGCTGCTGCCACCAAAAGACTAGAATGTATTGCTCACAGACGTAACTGTTCAGTCGGGGCATAAATATTTTTTTTTTTCAACTGGGTCCTGAGGAAAAAAGTTCTGCTTTAAGACACCTAAATTCTCCACATGGGGGTAGAGGGGCACATCTTAACCATGCAGTAATAGGAGTTAGCTGTGCCTGACTCGCTTGCTCAGAAGTATGTAAGTGAAACTCCAGCTCATGCTTTTGGGAGCTGGCCACGTGCTGGTTCAGCCACCCCATTTTTTCTCCCCCAAGTTACAACCTCCTAGGCACTGGAGAAGCATCTTCCTCATGGTGTGAGCAGCAAATTAATTCAACATGAGGCTTCCCTCACAAGCTAGTGTGCCCAAGCCCTGACTAGGAAGGATGGTCTTGCCCTGACTGAGGGAATTCAATCACCAGGTTCGTTCATGCAGAAGCTCTCTCCCATGGACAACTGCTGACCCTGACGCAGAACAACCACCTTTCCTGGGGAGCTGAGAAGAACTGAATCCTCCACGGAGAGCTCTTAGCTGAGCCTAAACTGAGATGCAGCTACTTTCTCAAGATCCTGCTAATCTATGTGACTGACCTGTTGGTGTGTATTCCAGTGATCTCTGGAAAGGACAGATCAAGGAGCCGCTTTTCTGACTCATCAAGGAAGCAGATCCCTTGCCAGTTAATGGCCACTATGAAGTGGTTCTTGGGCAGGCTGGGCCCTGAAAAGGCAGAAAGAGCACACCATGGATGATGTCCAACCCCTCTCCTCTCTTTATCCCACCCCTCCCCCTCATCGCTGTTGTTACCTGAAAATTTGGTGACTTCAAAAAACCTGGAAAAGAGCAAAGGCCACTGAAAACGGGCAAAATCCACTAGTTGCTCCTTCACACTCTGAGGGGAAAGGCGGTCCTGTGTGTATGGGGCCTACAATGCAAAAACAAGGCCATGGCTCCTTGTACGCAGATCTAGGGTACCAAAGTGCAGTATCCCAAGACATATGAAGAGCAAGACCAGCCCTGCATAGCATAAAGAGCCCTCAACTCCCATTGATGCCTCAAGGAGTTCAGCACCTTGCAGGTTTGGGCCCAATTTCATTTGCAGAAAGTCAAGCCACAAGCCATCTCTGTGGACTCGAGCTGTCCCACTCACACATGGCTAATGTCACAGCCAGTTATTTGGACTCTAAGCTTCTGTGGCCTGGGAGCTCCTCTCCTTTGTTGTCTGTTAAGGGTTTAACACGCAGGGCATGCTACATAAATGATGATATAACTAATCAATATAAACCTTCTGGCCAAAGGCACATGGAGCACAATATGCATAGACATGGCACATGATGGTTTGCATCTGTCCTGAATCAGTCACCACAGATTCTGACAAGGATGACTCTCTTAAAGAAACCCTCTCTGAGTGGCTGCAGAAATAACTGTGCCTCCTCTTTCTGTCCCCACAGGAGACAATGTGACCCCTCTTCTCCCTCACCCCTAGCAAACCAAGCAGGGCACATGCAATGTTCCCTCTAATTTTTTCTTTTGTGCAAATTTTTGGAACTGGTGTGCAAATCTGTGTGGCCTCCAGTGAGTGTGGTCCAACTTGTGAGCCCAATGAAGCAAGTGTGTAGGATGCAACTAATTATTTTGATATGGTGATGGAAATGATATGATAAATTACAAAACCTTATCTGAAACATGCTACTTGAAACAGCTTTCTTAAAGTAGCATAAAAATATTTGCACTGTTGAATTTTTTTGTGCGTGCTTTATTTTGGTGTGTGCACGGGGTTCACAACCTGTGTGCGTGTGCACATGCACACAGCTTAGAGGGAATATTGGGCACATGCACCAAGATGCTTCTTACAGCTCTTTGACAAATCTCCAGGCACTGGCCAGTCCTTCCCTCCCCTCCCAGCACCCTGGGAAAGCTCACACCAGTGGGCATGTAATAAATGGAACTAAGGAAGTAGAAGGTGGAGCTTAACACTGACACATGGAGGGTCATACCTTGGCGTGTGCGTATGTTACAAGGCTCACCCACTTCTCCTGGGGCTTTGCCTTCAGCTGCTTGGCTGGGATGCAGTCCTGGAGTAGCTTCTGGACCAGCTCATTGCGGATGGAATCCCCACATTGAATGTAGCAATATTTTGCTCCTACCTCCACCAAATCCTCCTCCTGCAACAATTCATATGGTTAAATGAGGCCTGGCCTAGCTGAATATGACCACCCTTTGAGATCCACTGAGGAAAGAGTGCTATTTAAGAGCTGGGTATCTTTAGCCAGCGCTCTAGGGTCTGGATTCTTGGGCAGTAACAGTCACTTCTCTGCCCTCAGCACAGCTGCCCCTGACAGCAGGACAGAATGAAGAGAGACAGATGACCTCGCATGCAGTCACCATGCCAAGCAGGACGATCAAGTGGATAGTAAAATTGAATCCAACATTGAATCCACTTGAATTCTCTGGACGTGTCTGTAGCATGTAGCATCTAGCATGAACTGTCAGATGAAGCTTCCCTTCTGTCCTACTCTGGCTGGGTGGCTGGCACAGTCATTTGGAAAACTGCCCATTGAGAGGGTTGATGGACACAGCTACATCAGCCTGTCCTCCTCCACTTTTCCCCTTTGCAAGCCCTCATGTGCTACTTTTCCCACACAAAGGGCAGTAAGGAAGCCCAACCCACTTTCTCACAGCGGTATTCTCCGAACCGGATGCCACGAATGATCTGGTGGTAAATGAGCTCCGTGCTGACAGAATCTTCCTTTGAGTTGTGCCAGGGAGTGAAGATCTCTTTCCGGAAGTAGAGCCGCCATGGGGTGTTACGTTCATGGGCACCCTGCTCCTTCACCAGCTGCTCACACTGGGAGATGGCATCCATGACATGATCCCGGCCGCTGCCCAGTGACCAGACCTAAGAGCAGAGAAATAATGCTTTTCAGGGAAAAGCCTAATCTGTAATTTAGTAAGTGACAATAGCAGACAGGGGTGCTCTAGTCTAAAAGCATCAAGGTCCCAGACATGTTTGTGGTGGGCAAGTTCAGAGAGGTCCTAGATGGGACTGGACAAGCAGCAGGGTGGTGTCAGGAAAAACAATCAGGAAGGGGAGTGCCTGGGGGCCCAGGAGCAAGACTGCTTTATCATACACCTACCTATTTGCTTATCCTGCAACAGCCGGACACCTCTGCCCTCCAGGTTTAGCATACACCCACTTAACTGCATTTGCATTGGTGGTATATTTTACACAATGGAGTCACTTCTGAATTCAGCCTGCTGAGTTTAGAGCCCACGTCAGAGCACCCAGACCTCATGCTGTTTGGGGAATATTGGTTCTAAACCAGTTCTTTATCAGAGTAACAACCCTACAAAATGGCAGCGTGTGTATTACAGAGCTGTGCCTCACTGGGATTGCAGGCAACTCTTCTGAGGTTTGGTAAAGCTCCCCTGAGGCAAAATGGATCAGCAACTCTTGAGACTTGGAGCATGGCAAATGGAACTCTCCCTTGCAGAGGGCTGAGGAGGGCTGACACAGCAGAGCAAGAGGGGACTTCCTCTGATGGGAAACCAGAATACCCAGTGGAGCCCTGAGAATATTCTCAGCAGAGCACATGCTCACCATCAGGTAAAGGGGAACTGTCAGCAGCTGGAAGGGACAAAAGCAAGGAATGTGGAACAATGCCAAAAGGGTATCCTCAGCCAAGCAAAATAGATATTAGAAGGGTTTCCAGGGTGGAACTTGTGGAGGGATATCAGATGGGTTCTCTGGGGAGGTGTTTGAACTCAGGATTGGTTTTAATACTTTTACCTTGTCATACACAGCAATGTACAGCGAAAAGCCAAACGTGTCCTTCAGCTTCATTTTATCAGCTACCAGTTGGCAGATCTCTTTGGCAATGGAAGCTGAATCTGCAGGGATTGTGATGCTTTGGCCATTCATCAAGGTGACATTAAATACAATGGGTTTTTTCTGCTTTGTTGCCTGTTAGAGTTAAGTGAAATGAGAAGTATCAGCAACAAGAAGAAATATGGAATACTTTTAGATTTGAGAGTGCACTCACGCTAGCTCTCTCTCTGCCGCAGCTTTACACCATGGTGAAAATCTTAACTAGAAATCCTGCAGTGGCATCTTTGCAGCATATGAGTGTAGAAACTCAAGACAGCAACTGGTGAGAATTTCCCATTGGTCTGGTTAATCCACCTCCCCAAGAGGTGGTAGGTAGGCTGACAGGAAAAATTCTTGGATTTGAGGATTTTTCACACCTCTGAGCAATGTAACTGGATTGACTTAACTTTTTACTGTAGACCTGGTCTCAGTCTGCAGTGCCCATACAAAGGAAAACCATCCCCACATCCATTCTGCAACCGCATCAAAAGCACAGTAAATGTAGCAGCAGGCAATGGCTCACCTCTCTTGTGGATGTGATGCATTTTGACAGAAACCTGCTCTGCTAGTTCACCTCACAAGGAATGACTAGAATTGGGCATGTTTAACAGCACAGCTCAGAGCAGGTTAACTGTGTTTCAGGCCCAGTTTCCACCCCTGAACATGTAAAGATCAGTCAGCGCAGACCAGTAAAGACCATTCAGCAAGAATGCTTAACTTTTTAACATGTGAAGACTACCTTGACTTCTGCTTTCATGAATCTGAGTGGTAGTAGGAGAAATGTAGTGACAGTTGTGCTAGCAGTGGTCTATGTGTATTTGAGAATCTGTTGATAAGAGAAAAGTTACCTGTAGCTCCAGCCAGCTGGGAGGTTCAGACCGAGCTCCATTGGCATAGGTGCGCTTCAGCCTTTCAGCACAGTATGGCGCGTAACCTGGAGGCCCGCTGCGAATGAAGTTCAACAAGTACTGGATGTACAAAACAGAAAGAGACTGTTAGGAAATACAGGTGTTCCTAAAGAATTAGAAGCTCCCAATGGCCAGTAGATCAGATTAGCCCAAATCACCTTGTGAAATGCATTGCACTGATTGATACTCTTGGTAGTTTTGAATCATGCTACTTAGTCATCCATGAAGACTTCTATGGAAAATGCATCTTCAACTCCTGCAGCTCTCATGCAGGCCTGTCCATTCACTGAAGTTTGAGGAATTTGGCACTAGCACTCTCTGTCACGACATGTAGAGCTAAACCCTCAGTGGGGTTTGAGGTCTACATGAAATTGCTCATTGTATGTGTGACTGCAATTGTTATTGAAATGTATACACCTGGGGGGTGAGTGTATGGCAGTGGTTCCCAACCAGCGTGCCGTGGCACACCAGTGTGCTGCGAGCATTCCTGAGAGCTGGAGTTAAAGTTCCCTCCCTGCACAGCCCAGGCACGTGGGCTGTACAGGGCTAGGAAAAGGTAGGGGTTAAAGTAAGGGGGAAGGCAGTGGCAAACAGTTCTGGAGCCCCCTATTTTCAGGCAGGCAGCATTCTGGTCCCCCCTAAAAATGGAGGAAGGCACTGGAATAGGGAGTTCCAGGGGTCCCCTTAAAAATAGCAGGAGTAGCCAGAACCCCGAGTTCCAGTGGCTCCACCTTAAACCTGGTTCCACCTTAGCCCAGCCAGCAGAGAGCTGCAGGAGGCTGGGAGTGTGTGAATCTCCCCCTGCAGGGCAGAGCAGCTTCTGTCAGCCAGCCTGCAAACAGCCCAGGTAAGGGCTTTGGGGGAGAGGACTGCTGGGGTTTGTATGGGGCACATGTGTCTGTGTAGCTGAAGTGGGTGGGAGTGGATGTGTAGCAGAGTGTGTGCAGCTGGGGTTGTGGGGTGGCAGTTTGGTTGGGGGTGTGTGTAGCTGGGGGGGTGAGGTGGCTGTGTGGGGGGTTGTAGCTGGGGGCCGGAGGCCTAGTTCTGGCCCCTGCAGTGATGAGAGGGTCCATCACAGGCAGCAGGGGGTTGGGGGGAGGGGAGTGGGACCCACTGGGGTGGTAGGGAGCAGCAGTGGGGTGAGGATTTGCCCTGGGTGGCAGGGAGCTACTGTGGAGAAGGGGGAAGTGGGTGCTGCACCATGTTCCCTGCCCTACCTTCCCACTCCCTAGGTTCCCCGTCACCCCACAAAGCCACTCTTGTTCTCTCTTCCTCTCGTCTCTCTTGTGTTGTTCCCCACATGGCCGCCCTTGTCCTCTTTTGCCACCCCTGCCCTGCCCTGCTTTACACCCCACACCCACTCCTGCCACTGCACATGACTCCTGACCTCCCCTGTTTTGACACCCCTGCTCTGCTACCCCTACTACCCCACATAGCAGCATTTCTGAAACACTGTGCCATGGCTCATGAATATTCATAATTTAAGTTAATTTGAATATTCATGAATTTTTTAAATAGTGGTGTGCCTTGAAAAACTTGAAGGCATCAAACTGTGCCATGGCAGAGAAAAGATTGGGAACCATTGGTGTATGACACCAAGGGCATCCTTTGCCCATGCAGTCAGACTGTCTGTGCACCTAATCACACTAATTGCACGTGCAAACGTGGCCCATAATGGCACATAGACCCCGGGTCTCTTTCTAGAAATGAAAGTGGCCTGTTACCTGAATCCACAGGTCAGTCCAGGAGCCTCATGCTTCAGGGGGCAGAGTGCTCAGAAACCTGTAGGTCAGGAAAGATGCTATTTCTGCTCCAACATGCAACCCAGAGCAACTGGCCAGGGATATTACAGTTTTGTCCTTCCTCTGAAGCATCAGGGACCAATCATGGGAAGAGCAGGTGGCTAACTCAATCTCCCTTGGAATTGAGCATGGGCTGTAAAATTTCTGGAGATACTGGTCCTGACTCGATCTCACTCAGCCCTGATCTACACTGTAAGCATTTTTTCAGCAGCAGTTGAAGGGACATACACAAGTTACTTGAAATAACTTGAGTATTTCCTTTTGACTGCCTAACACCAACTCACCATGGTGTGTCCACTGCACTGAGTCAGAGGGAAATGCCCTCCCTCTGACTCAGAGCTACTTCACTTAAGGAGCTGGTCTTCAGGGGATTGACTTCCTCATCAGTTTGACAGCAGTGAATTTGCCACTGTCAGTGAAAACTTAACTTTTACTTCTGCAGCTTCATGACAGCCAAATTAGACCTGCTGTGTTGAATTCATCTCTGGGGTGATGGGGGCCTGAGTCAGATCTCTCTAGTACAAATCACTAAAACTCCTTTGCAGTAGTCAGTGGATTTACACTACTTTGTGAGCAGGGGCGTTGCTTCCCCCAAAAGGATTTGGGGCTGGGCCAGGAGTGGAACCAGAGGGGACAAGGCGAGGGCCATCCCTGGGGGTGGGGCTATCACCCCAGGCCCCACTGTTTGCTGGGCTCCACAGCGGCGTTCCGGCCCAGGGGGCCGGGGGGGGGGCAGGGCAGGTGTGTAGCCAGAGCTCCGCAGGGCCCCAGCCACACGCCAGCCCACCCAGGCCTGCCCCGCCCTGCCCCTGGGACAGACTGGCTGGGGAGGAGGCCCACATAAGCTGATTGGCCCTGGCCTCCCCCCCCCCCCAAGGGATGGCCATGGGTGGGCTGGCGGCAGCCAAGCCGCGGATCCCTGGGCCGCAGAGGGAGGCCATGTTGGGCCGGTGGCGGCTGGGTCTCCGGGAGACCCAGGTTGCTGGTGCTGAGACTCGGGGCATGAGCTCCATGTGCCCAGCACTAGTGACACCCCTGATTGCGGGACTGGTGAAGGTGAGATGAAAATCAGGCCTCCCCAAATGAAATGGAATGGCAACACAGGTGCACACATCTTGCCCTCTCTCCATATCTTCCCTTTGAGCTGGGTCTTTGGGTTTGCAGAAGCCTAGAGGGAGAGGGATGAATTCTTGCAAGATAATCTCTGGTGAGGGAGTTGGTGCTGAACTGTACTCTACTCTTAGCTATTTTCCCTCCTCCTTGCCCCACACATACTGTCTATGCTACCTTCATTTGTAATGCAGTGGATGGGCCAGGTCCTGAACAGGTTTAAGTTGGCGTAGTGCTATGGGAGCAATCTGGAGTAACTCAAATGAAGTCAGAGCACTGAAGTCAATGAAGCAGCTGAGTCTCTGGCTCATGCATGCTCTGGGCTGCAGGAGGACTAAGGGGACAACACCACTGGTTGCATATGTACATGTCCACCCAAGTAATGACATGGCGGGTGGATGTGTCTGCCCTCACCTCATCACCAGCTGCTCCAGCAGCCAAACAATCAATTCTGTATCTTGTACCAAACACCATAACAAAGGAGTCCCCAGACCATTGTAGGCCTTGAGTCTGCGAGGGGAAATGCGAGCTCGATACCTTCACAAACTTGTCTGATGGAGGGAAGCAGCCCAGGCAAAGTGAGAGGAGGATCCAGCCTCGAGCGCGACTGCTCTTGTTGTCATTCCCAGAGAGCTGCTTGCAGATCTGGCAGTAAATCTCATCTCTGTAATGAGACACGTGATCGCGCCATCCATTAGACTGACGGACTTTGTGCCACCAAAGTGTGCCTATATGGATTCCTGCAGCACTCAGACTAACCCTTTCAGCCTTTAAAGTTACCTCTGTCACAACTTCATGTGGGGAAGTGTATTTATCTCCATCTCTGCCTCAGCACCTCACCCTGCCTGTATTGCCAACAGAGGAGCTGTTACCACCATCCAGTCTTCCCAGTGGGGATCTGAGACACGGATTTTGTCTTGCCCAAGGGCTCACAGGAGCCAGAATGTTCTGAATCTCAGTCCTGTGCCTCTTCCGTATGGATGTTAATCCTACAGTGCCTTTCCCCATGGATGTGGTGTGCCTAGTCTGGTCTGACTGTGAACAGTGGACAGTTCTTTGGTGGCTTATGTGATGTGACTCTGAGAGCATGACTCCAGCTTCCAGTGATTAGTTTGGCAATTAACTGATCTTTGACTACCAGAGGTAAATATATCAATGGCCTGTGACTGGATGTTAGGTGGAGAGAGTTCTGAGTTTGTAGAACATTTTTTGGGGTGTGTGTTGGGGGTGTGTCTGGCTGGTGAGTCTTGCCCACAAGCTCAGGAATTAGCTGATTGCCATATTTGTTATCAGGAGAGGCAGATTAGCAAGGGCCCTGAGCAGTTTTTTGTCTTCCCTGTAGCATGGAGCATGGCAAATTTCTGGTGTTTTCTCTGTACCCTGAAGTCTTAAAGCCATGGTTTGGGGACTTCAATGACTCATTCACAGGTTAGAGGTCTATTGCAGGAGTTGTCGGGAGGTTCTGTGGCCTTCATTGTACAGAAGGTCAGACTCCATGGTCATATTAGTCCCTTCTGACCTTAGTCTAGACTCCACTCCTTGCAGAAACGTCAGGTAGGATTTTACTAGAGGGAATAGAGACCCTGGGAAAGCATAGAAGTTCTTATATAAAGCTCTTTTAAAGAAGCAGACTAGTTTGATGCTCTGGCATCAATGAAAGCATGAGAGCATGCATTTAAGTGAGAAACTTTCAGCAAAATGGCAGCTAATGTTGGCAATCACCACAGCAGGATCGTGTAAGCAGCATGAACCTCCGAAAATGTGAGTTACCTAAAAGAGCATCGTGGAAGCATGTGCAAAAGGCACTAAAACATTCCAAGGGGGAAAGAGAAGCACCATTTTAAAAAGTTTCTTGCAATAACTCAGTTCCCTGGACAGAATGTGGTAACCCAGAAGGCAGGGCAGAAGAGGTCTGCCAAGCCAGTGGCAGGATGGGCAGGAGGAAACAAGGATGTGAGAGAGCTGAACTTCAGCAAGTGTAAACTGTAATATTGCCACTGAAGACAATTCATAGCAGCTGAGGGCTTGCCCCAGTAGTGGGTCAATTAGAAGCAAAGGAATCAGGTAGACAGCCCAGCCCTACTAAAGAGTGTCACAGAAATGTAGGGCTGGAAAGAATCTCACACAGTCATCTAGTCCAGTTGCCTATACTGAGGCAAGCCAGCCATCCCTGGCAGGTGTTTGTCTAGCCTGCTCTTAAACCCCCAATGCTGAAGACTCCACAGCCCACCATCCCTTGGAATCATGCTAGAAGCAAGTGTTCCAGGTGCTGAGGTCAGGTAACCCAACCCAACCCAACCCAAGAGAGAACAGCTGGCAATCAGATTGGGGTGAAAATGGGACACATTGTCACAGCACTACCTCCAGGTTGTGGTAGAAACATGATGGCTGGCCAGTGCAGGGAAATCCACACTAATTAATCCTCTTATACCAGATCTATGGTGAAAGAATGGATTTCAGACAGTACAGAACTGTGGGATTAGGTCCCCTTCCTAAAAGCTGGACTTTTCACCATCAGGACAGAGGTGAGGCAGAGGCATAGCTAGCTCCTGTTGTCTACCAGTCCCCTGGCTAGGTAGGCCCAGCCAGTCCTGCTTCCAGTTATGTGCCTAGGAGGGTGAGGGAGAAGCAGCCCAGCCCCTACTATATAAAAGCCACAGCAACTGCCTGGGACCAGAACTGCTGCAGGGGAGACCAGCCCAATCCTGCCTATCTGCCCACAGCACCATTGCTTGTGTTCATGGCTACCCACTGCTGCCTGGTCTGTGGTCACAGCAGCAAAGTTTGTGCTGCTCCCAGGTGCAGCAGTGGGTGGGTGTGGGCAGACCTGCTGGCCATCTGAGTGGACACATGCCCAGCTGGACACACCCATAGCTATGTCCCTGGAGTGAGGAAGGCAGTTCCAGAAGACAGTGGTGAAAGAACCTCTTGGGAATCTAGACAGATTTCCCCAGGGATGATTTGAGCCCCAGCTCCTTAGTTGATGTGATTGGGAGTTGGAGAGAGCTCTGAATGCTCTCTAGGTGTGAGTAACTGACCTCTGATGACAGGTGAGAGTTTCCTACCTGATGGTAGGGCGCAGGATTGCATTGCCAATAATGAAGTGCACTTTCTCAAGGTTGGACATCAGTCTGTCTGAGATTGTGCTTTGCTCCTGGATTAGCTCCTCCTTGCTGCTCAGTTGGCTCACCACCTGAAACAAAAGAACAGAATTCTCAGGAGCTCTTCCTTTGTACTAATCAGTTATAGCTGGGTCAAGAAAGAGACACCTCTACAGCCAAAACATTCCTAGCATAACGCAGGGACAGCTGAGAGCTGACCAGACCATCATCTTTTCAGTGTAAATTAAACCAAAAAGGCTTGGTCCAACAGTACTTCTACAATAGTGCCTCTGCTTAGCTCTGCTGTGCAACAGTGGGAAACACCCTGTTGCTCTCATATACCAGAGTGATGAGCAGTCTATAAAAATTTAGATTCTTTAGATCTATGTCCTGCATCACTAAGACTGTTATCAAATAGCACACCCCAAGGAACCAGCACTAGAAAGCTACCCTTTCATCTTCAAACACACAAGCTTTTCCCACTAGTGCCATAGCAAAATTTCTCTGGCTGGTTTTAATGGTAGGTCCCTTATCCTTCCAGTGAACCAGCCAGATCCTCATACACGCATCCAAAGCCAATGTACTAGAGTTATGTGCTCAGTAGAGCTGTTCATACACTGTGCCTAGCCTAAGACTTGCTTTCAGAATTCATTCTTTCAAAGAGCAGTTGGTCTAAATAAGTAAAATGAAGCACTGCCCCCCTTCTACTCTCAGCCTGAACAGTAGGAATGGAAGCTAGAACAGAGCACTAGGCATATGGAGGGAGGGTGAGAGAGAGAAAGAGTCCCTTCCAAACAGTGTTTCCAGTAAAGCTGGGTGGGTGAAATTTTTCAAATACAAAGTTTTCCAAGGAAAAATTGGCCCTGTCGAAAGCAGGGACACATATGGCAAATATCTTTTGGTTTATTACATTTTTAACTTTTTTGTGTGAAGCATTTCACCACATTTTCTATCCAACATATTACAAATTATTATTTTTTCATTTCAATGGTAAATAGCAATTTCTGGTGACACCATCAGTGTACATTCCAACTGGAAAATATGGCAAAATGAAAAACTGGTTCATTTTTTTAAAACCCTGCAATATGGAAACAATTTGGACATTTTACATGACAGTTGTTGTTTTTTTTTCACCCCATCCAGCTCCAGTTCAGTGTTCCAGGGAAGAAAGGTCCATCTTTGCCATGCAAGGGTAGACCTTTAGCCTGGAATCTTTCAGTTGCAAGGATTAGAAGAGACAAATATATGTGAGAGAGAGAGAGTGGGGTGAGATATTGCCTCAGGGGCTTCAGAGGAGGATGGGAGAAAATCTGAATTTGCACCACCCTGTGTACTGGGGGAACTGGGGATTGTTCAGACATGCATGAAAGGGAAAGATTTTTCTTGGTGTGAGTGGAAGAGGATCTGAAGTCTCTGTTCTGAAGTAATTGCTACAGGGGAAGGAGATGTAAGATGTTAAAGGCAGAACCCTTTCTATATTTGTACAGTGCCTGGCACAGTGGGGTCCTGATTGAGGCCTGTAGGTATAACTGTCAATAATGCAGGGCTCATTATGCAGAAAAGCTGCTCTTCAGCAGGAGCTGGAACAGCTGGCCAGGGTGGCTGAAGGGGAGCCAGGCGGGAGAAGAATGGCCTCAGGATGTGTCATGGGAGGGTTTCCATGGAAAGCAGCAAAGCACACCAGGCCAAGGGAAAGATTAGCACTAGAGTTGTCAGGGAGGGAGTTCTCAGCCAAGGGACTGCCATGCCTCCTGCCTCCCCCATGCTACCAGACACGACGGGTGGGCTTTCTAAAATAGCTGAGGAAAGCTCCTTCCATGTCTGCCTCTTACTTTTCCTGTCAGCTTTGAGGAACGTTTCAGCTTCACAGAGGAGACTGCCTTGGAGAGTCTGTTATCCCTTCTGTAGTCACCCTACAATAGACACAGTTGTGACAGAAAATCAGTTCAATGCCCAAAGCACAGCTGTGACCAGTGAATTAAGGTAACAGTTCCCAGCCTGGGGAGTGGGACTCACTGGGGGAACACCAAAGATTACAGGGGAGGTGGTCTGTGAAGCATCAGTAAAATTGAGGACGTTTAGCCCCGAGACCTGTGCTAGCTGGTTGTAGCAGCCTGAAGGCCTGTGCTCGCTGAAGACAGTGTTCAGTCCTTTGGGTGCCAGGTTCTGAAAACCTGGTCATATGCATCACAGGTTGGATGCAGAATACTTGAAACATGGTCATAATGCAGAGGGGTTGTCTCAGACTGAGACTTTCCACCCAGTGGGTGGAGTATTTAAACCTTGCTGCTGACTTGTTGCCAGTTTTCTCCAGTCTGGCTGGCTTTCTGCAGAGCCCTTTGCCAGGGAGACAGTTGGTATGAGTTAAATGCAGGCCTGAGTAAGCATTCCCTTCTCTGCTTTGTACAAAAGCACCATAGCACAGCTAAGAGTCTGAAAAATAAAGGCTTCTCCCTCTTACTGGAGCTGGAGCATTGTTGTCTATAAGTTGGACCTGGCTTTTCTTGCTAAGTGTGTCATATATTTGTGACATCATAGAGCTGGTGTTGGTGTTCTTGGCAAACATTGCTGGCTCTGGCAGTTCACCCATGAAGCGCAGGATGATGTTCCACACGGCCAAAGAAGCCTGGAAAGGCATAAGGCAGATTTGGAGTCACACACACACACACACACACACACACACACACACACACACACACACAAAGTATGACTTCTAGTCTCTCCCACCCACTGTTTAGGCAGGTAAAAACCCCATGCTCTATCATTCATGTGGGAAGTTTCCATAGACCCTCTTGTCATATGTGAGCAATATTCACATATCCAAATGTAGAAAGGATAGAGTGTGAAGCTGCAGCTGGCTCTGGATGCAATGTTAGGCCTGATCTAATGAAGTTGCTCAGGAATGTGCTAGATCCACACCACTGAGGGGAGGTGGTTAAACCAACCTAACCCCAAGTGTGGACAGCAGACAATTCTCCCATCAACTTAGCTACAACCTCTCAGGGAGGTGGAGCAGCTATTACACTGAGAGAATCCCTCCATCAGCATGGGTTGTGTCTTCACATCTGCACTGCTGCAGCCTTTTAAGTACAGACAAGCCCTTTGACTCGCTGTATTATTGCTGAACCCTTCAGCCAGCTGCTGTTTCAAGGCAGTGTTGGATAGAGATGGGGCTGGTGTCGCAGAAAAAAGTTAGTGGGGCTGTGGTCTGCACTGACTCAAGGACGGCAGCCTGCATTCAGCTTTCCCAAGAGAACTTAGGACCTAAATCTGCAAAGATAGCAAGGGAGTGATGTTAAATCTCTTTTAAGATGGGGACCTTTTTTCTAAGGCTCCTTGTGCTAAGTGAGGAAATCACACAATGCTTCATTCCTTGGCTGCAATAGTAGGAGTGTGATAATGGGAAGGTGTGGACCTCCACTCCCCATCAAATACCCAGAGTCCCAACAGCAGCTGGATGAAGGGTGAGCCAGAAGCACTCCAATCCCAAGAGCTAGGGGCAGCAGGAATGGTCAGGCAGGGAGCCAGTAACGCTTAGTAGGGGTACTGTAAGGAAGGAACGTGATACCAGGATATCATCCTTCTCTTCATGATAGAGCAGTGGATGACGCAGCGGCCTCCGGATGTGGGTGTGCGTAGAGGATCCTTGGAAGTAAGTGGCTGCAAACTTTGGAAAAGTGTACTCTGTCAGGTCATCAGCTTCCTCTTCCAACTCTACACTCATGGGAATCATGTCCAGGTCCACCTCAGCCAGTTTGCCTGCCTTTGCTTCCAGGTCCTGCACAGAACACACATGAGAGCCCCTGGCCTGTAGTTTTATCTTCTGCCTCCTGCCTGTGCAGGAGAAAGCTTTTGGGACCCCTGCCAGCTGGCTCTTGGTTAATATCAGTGCTACTTCCATCAGCTATTAGCAGACATTGGGGCTACGCCTATCATGGTCTGGGAGATTTAACTATAATATAATCAGGATTCTCTGCTGGCATAGGAGCAGTATGGTGTCAGCTCTTTGGGAAAGCCAAGCTCTATCTCACTGTCCTAGCTCTCACACTACACAGGCCTCAAGAGAGACTTAATTGCTCATTCTAATCACACTGCCTCCTCCCTCTCCATTTGCACACAAGGATCATAGATAGTTGCTCCAACAATGATGTCTCTTTCCTCTGTTCCCTGTACTCCTTCTCAAGTGCTAGAGACTCAGGCAGAGGAGAAGGACCAGGACGTTATAGCCTTGTGGCAGCTGAGGGCTTTCAGAGCTCCGTAGTTCTGAATGTAGTGGAGTTAAAGCGCTTGGGATCTCCAAAACAGTGCACTCAAATGCGCTGCCTTCAGACTGAGCTGAAGTGGTTGGTGCAGCAAATACTGAAGTCATCACTCTCACAGAACCCTGGGAGCCATCCTCTGAAATGAATGGAAACAACCCCAAATTACTTTATCCTGAGCAATCAGCTGGATGGGGTACTGTGAAAGCGAAACCCAAGCAGTCCAAGAGAGGATGCTAAGACAACAGGGTGGAAGAAGGACCTCCTAGCATTAACTACTCCCAAGTGATGCCCTTCTTCAAGTCTGCCACGTGTTTCCTGGGCTTTGGTAGAAGTGAAAGTGGCTTTCCTAAGGCAAAGGGTGTTTGGCAGAAGACTGGACCTAACCTCAACAATCAGTGAAAGTCTAGACATCAAAGCACAGCCCCCTCCAACCCACCAGCAGATTTGTCAACAAACTGCCGAGGAAAAAGGCCTGTGCCTGAGAAGTAGGATTTGGGGCCTGCCTGCACTTACTACACTACAACGGCACAGTTGCACCACTCTAGCGCTTCAGTATGGATGCCACCTAGGCCAGTGGGAGGGGTTCGTCAGCTGGTGTGAATGAGCCTCATCAAACCTAACTGAATTGACCTTGCTAACACTTGCCCTCCTCTGTCTTTGCATGTGTATATATACCTCTCAACTGTAGTTTCCACTTCATGCATCTGATGAAGTTGGTTGGAGCCCATGAAAGCTTACGCCCAAAGAAATTTGTTAGTCTTTAAGGTGCT
Source organism: Podocnemis expansa (assembly GCA_007922195.1). Taxonomy (NCBI): domain Eukaryota; kingdom Metazoa; phylum Chordata; order Testudines; family Podocnemididae; genus Podocnemis; species Podocnemis expansa. Next base: position 29,385,428 of record ML682006.1, read on the forward strand.
ACAGGACTCTTGTTGTTTTTGTTGTATACAGACTAAAATGGCTACCCCTCTGGAAATTTTCACATAGGTCTGTGGAAATACTGTCTACACAGGGACTTAGATTGGCTTAACAGCACATCCTGGGGGCTGGGTTTTTTACACCCTGACCAATGTAGCAAAACCAACCTAATGTTCTAGTGTAGACCAGGCCGTAGCTTTCCTTTGTGTGGCTGGCAGTATATTCTGCATCTTATCGCTGGATCTGACACCTCAAGGCAATAGCTTGGAGCAGATATGTGCTGCTATACATTCCTTTCCAAGGCACACAAATTTATCAAGCTAGAGAGACTCCACAGCATGTCTTACTAGACTAGAGCATGGATAATATTCTGGCCATTTCTGGAATATCTTTTTCAAGACTTAGTTACTGGATGTAAAACAAGGTCTGCCCCAAGATAAAACACTAACTTATGCTATCTGACAAGCTATGTAACTCTGTATATCAATCTTGTTTTCAAAAAGAAAAATACTAAATATACCACAAACACATTGCATATACTGCAAAAGACTCCTAAAGAAACTGTAGACAGAGAAACTGGCCCTGGGAGCAGAACAAGGAGACTGATACAGAATGAAGAGGCTGGCAAAGGTCTGCTAGGGTCCACCAGTGGAAAGGAACTGGCATTATGTGACCTCAGGATGCACAAAGCTCTCAAGCTGTGTACAGGACAGAAGCTTATACTAAGTGAGTTATTAATGAGCTTCCCCAGGATGCCAAGGGCATGAGATGTAAGAGGCTGGATCCCCTTCAGTCTTCTCTTCTGGTCTCTTTCATTGTCAATATTTTCATCTTATAAAAGCTGGTTGAACTAAATTTATCCTTGGGGCACTCACAGCAAGTTATGGGCTTTGCACCAGACATGAATCTGGCCCATCATGTTTGTACCTCAAATCCAAGAGGAGCCTGCCCTTCTTGGCCTCCAATCATACTGGGCAGAAAACCAAACACTTTATCCACCATCTCCTGGTCACTGATAACATCATAAAGTGGTTGTTTGTTGGCAGGAGCATTGTGTTTCTTTTGCTTTTCCTCTTCTGCCTCTCTCTCCAGATTATCCAGGTACTCCTTTAAACACACAAAAGATGCATTAAAATTAACTTTGACCCTGATTAGCTAGAACTAAGATCTTGTGGAGATTAGAAACATTAATGCTGATGTAGCTACATAGATGCAGCTTGCCCAGTATGAACTCCTAACTCTGGCCTGTACCAGTACAAAATGGGGCATGTGCTGGTGAGTCACATGGGAGTGACATACCTGCACCCAGGATCAACGCTGCCTGGGGCATGAGAAATAACTGAAGTATGTGCTAGAAGTGGGACATAAAACAAAAATTGACAAAGGTCTTCCACTCACATTGGGATAATTCAGGAGTCCGTGAATCACACCGCTCTAGTGGGGGAAAGTCAAATCAGAATTGGGCCCAACCTTGTTCTCCTATTCACCTTTACAAAAACTCACTTTTTTTGTTTTTGCAGAGGTAGAAGGCCCACAAAGTCAACTGTTTTATATGTTCCTATACAAACACATGCCGGGAAGGCTTTCTTTGGAGGACGGAAGAAATAGTTTCAGATCCCAAATAATCTATAGAGTATGTTGGATGGATTATGAAACACCATAAAAGAAAGTGTCAGACAGTCAGTTCTTCACTACTGATGTAAACCAGCTGATGAGATAAGGTTACAGCCAAGGTCCTAAAAAGAGGAAGCCTAAAGTCATGGATTAGCAGCCTGACTGCAGATGCTCCTTAATTTTTGTTTTAAATCTGGGCCAGCAAAAAAAAAAAAATGCAACTGTAATGGCCCAATGGTGTTGTCAGTATCTGCAACAGGGAAAGCATAGAATCACAGACTCTTAAGAGAAGAATGTGTTTTAAATATTAGCTGTCACCTTGGCCAGGCTGCAGATGGAGTATCATGAGCACTCTGGGCAAGGTGCAGTCAGACAAGAGTATCTGAGTTCCTTGTACTGTTGCTACTTTGCATATGCAAGGAGTGGGGGGCACAACTGGACCTGGCTGTTACAGTGCTTTGGAAATGCAGCCATGTGGGAGTGTGGGCAGCTGAGCAAGTCCACACGGGCATGTTTCGTGGTGTGTTATATCCATGAGCGTATGTGAGAAGTCTACATGTGTCCCATCCAACACCTGCCTTCTCTAGCTTCATGGCTTCTTGCTTGGCTCTCATTGGCCCAATGATTGGGATGAGATGCTTTTCCTCTTCTAAGCGTAGCTTTCTGGCTTCTAATCTATGCTGGTGCTGCAGGTAACAGTGATGCTCTATGACTTATCTCCAACCTGCTTTGTTGACTACATTCGGCTATTAGTCAGGGGAGGTGCCCACTGCAGGATTTTAGTAATAGTCACCAGTGGCTACAAACTCAGCTGTAGCTGCTTTTTGGGAAAAGGGGTCATATAAACTAGCACCAACTGGGTGTGAGAAAGTGATTTCTATAGAGAACTTTTTTGCCTTTGGAATTCTCTTGTTTGAAAAGGGCTGACATTCAAGTGACAGAAATGTCTAGGAGGCTCCTGGGGCTCCTCAACAAGGGATCTATCTGTCCTCTACAAGAGGCAAGAACTTGGGGTGCATTTTGCCCTCTCTTCTTTACAGAGGTTTGTAAGGACATCCCTGGCAGTAAGAGAAAGTGCTTGGACGTCATGAGTCTGCTCTAAGCCTGAATGTTTCCCCCAAGAAGGGAGTGAGGAAGGTTTTGCTCTGATGATGCTGCATGGGTGTAAATGAGAGAAAGAACTAAAACAAACCCCTAATCCTTCCCTCTAGGTATGTGTTTGGTCCTTGGCAAATAGCAGTGGCAGTGTAAAAGCACTAGAGAGTTGGCTCAAAGTTTAAGTGCTTATTTGTATTTGACATATGATACTAGGCTTGTTAGAAAAGCCAGAGACAGACGAGTGAACAATCTTGGTTGTGTTTGTACTGCACCTAGCATAGTGGGGAGCTGGCCCGTGACTGGAGTGACAAGAAGTGCCACAGCAATTCAAATAATTAATAAGGCAGTGTGTATCTCATTCCAGAATTCTATACAGTATAATTTCTGTAAAAGACATCAGGCCCTGTAATAGAATCAGATCTAGCTTTTCAAAAGTTCCTGGAACATATTATCCCATCTAATATCACATATTGCATAACATCACATCTATTGAGAAGATTTTTCTCCTCCCTCCCACACAGAAATGTACCTGAACTCTCTTTGCTTTTAAAACAAAACGCATTTTATTTTTTTGCAATTCCCCTGAGTGATTTTGTCCCACATCTGTAAATCCCCTAATTTAATAAGCACAGGAGACAGACAGACATAAAATGTGTATGTTAAAGAGCCTGTCCTCGACCCTGGCGAACCAGCATAATGGTAACTATGGGATTCTACATTAAAGAGAACATCCCATAGTCAATCCTACAGTGACGCCTTAAGAACTCCATCAAGGGAAACTATGTTATCCCATGGGCAGTGGCTACCTGTAAGAAGCCTGATGCGTTCCATGCTAATATGACTGTCCTAGAACCATTGTCATGTTTCAAAGATGATTGACTGGGCATAAGTACCTCTCTTTTCCTCCTCTGGACACTCCTACGCACCATCATCCCCCGAGCATACGCCTGTATAATACACACAGCTTTCATCTGCTCTGCTGTCTTCTTACGCACCAGGTAGCCTCGGCACAGGGCCTGAAACTTAATCACACTGGTGCGGACTGTTTTGTATTGCTTAGTCAGTCGCCGGCTCCGGAAGAGGGCCTGCAGGCGCTCAAAGCCCAGCAGGATCTGTAGCAGGAGGAAAAGAATGAGCTGAAGTGATTAGATCTGACACAAATGAGGCTAGGACCATACTGGGTTGAACAGAAGATATCAAGATGTGTGGCGTGGACAGAGACACAGGACAACCAAAGCAGTTGCCAGAAATTACCACGTAAGTGAATTCTTTATTTCCTGCCAGTGCAGGCACTTTAAGCAGGGTTTTATGGAGCCCCCCCCATGGCCTATTTAATGTAGGAAATGACATTGATACCATGAGACAGGTGAGGAAGGGCAGAGGACAGGGCTGAAGAGAACCAAATGGAGGAAAATGGCCTTTGTGCAATTAGTGAGGGGTAACTGCTTTGCTAATATGCAGATCTGTCTTGGGATCAGCAAGGGCTAAGGTGTTCCACAGCTCCTATTGGGCTCAAAAACTTTTTGCCCCAGGCACCAGACCTTTGCCTCTTCCATCTCATTTCTGAGCAGCTCTCTCTTCACTCCACAACCCACCACATGCAGTGCAGCAGTGACACTCTTAGGGACAGACCCTGTCACTTACCAGTAGGAAATTCTTTCTGCAGTTATAACCCCTCCAGGCTGCCTGCAGCTTCACAGCAGCCCGTCTCTGGTTCAGAAACTGCTGCCTAAAAGCAGGCAGGTGAAGAAAGATGTTACTCTGCTAGTCAGTCTGGCCATTTCTTATGCAATAAACAAGGGCAAGGGGCAGGAATGAAGCAGCTGGTACCCTCATAGCTCATACACACCATGCTCCATTCCTACCCAGACCTCCCCGCACTTACAACATGATGCCTGCCTGGACCCTCTGTTCCCTGGTGGTAAGGCCAGAAAAGACCATTGCAATTGGCTAGTTTGACTCTCTTTCATAGCACAGGCCAGAGATTCACCCATGCTCTTCAGTTCTCCATTCCAGTAAAGCAGCAAAGTGAATGAGATGAGATCCAAATCACATGCACTTTGTTTCCACTTTCTAAATGGAGAGGAAGAGAGTTTAAGAAAAGTACCAGTAATTCATATTGACTGACCCATGGTGCTCCAGTGATGTTCTCAGGAATAATTCGTGGCCAAATGCTTTGATGGCAGAACTCTATGGAATGCATTGGAGCTGCAACAGCTGAAAACATGGTCCAGTTTCCAGAAATAAAATCTAGCTAAGTTAATCCAATCTGTCTGATCAGCACATGCTTAAAACTCTAGCTATAACCAAAGTTGGCAAGGCTCATCAGAATAAGACAAACTTCCTTCTCTGAAACCTCTCCCAGTAAATGCAGGGTGGATGACAGCCTTCTCGCTCATTCACTGACAGAAGCATTCCCAAATATAGTTCAGAGTCTTCCCTAAAATACTTTGATAGACCAGCATTAGATTAATAAGTGATAAGTCAAACCTCTAAAAATTTGAGGAGTTGAGAACAGAGGCATTCTAGCAGCCTAGTAAACGTGACACACATTGACACTTTAAACTGAACTGGACAAAACATTAGGAAACATAACTCAGGGCTAAGAACTGAACAGCCCAAGACTTCTTTTCCATCTCTAAGAAACACGTTTTAAAGAATGGGTCATTCTGTGGATAAAAGGAGGACATAAACTGCATTGGAATTTCATATTCTAAAGAGATTTGTCCCATTGTTTACAAGCAACTGATAAAAGCAGATCCCTCTTTCAGTTGAATTTATTAATCCTTCTTTCACATGCATGCAGGATGCAATGTTCAGCGGCACTGAGTTTTGTATGGCACTGAGATAAAATGGAACAAACAGAAGTCTGTAGGCAAAGATTTTGCTCATCTATTTATATGGCCCATATCATCTTATCTGAGTGCCGAGGAGTCTACTTTAAGGCCAGTGGAAGCTGCAGATTGATATATTCTGTTATTAGTCAATGTTTTACTTAAGTTATGCTGCACCACAAGGACTAGAAGAGTCTATGAATTTATACCACTCCAAATTCTGATGCTCTTTAAAAGTGCTCACCTCTCCTTGAATCCCCTCAGCACTTTCTGAATCAGAATTGCCTTTTCAGTGAGCACCTTATCTCGCTCCACCTCCAGCACCATATCATGATAATCCTGTTAAAAAAGGTCATGATACACATTTCTTAAATGAAAACAAGCAAGGTGTCCTGTGGCACTTTTAAAGACTAACGTTTATTTATTGCATGAGCTTTCACATTTTGGTGAACTAGACTAACATAGCTACCCCTTTGGAACATTTCTTTAATGAGTGCAACACAAAACCACTGGAAGCTTGATGCAACAGGCAGCATCTGTGCTGTACTGGCCTGGAACTCACAGGCATGCTGTGAGTTGGCACTGAAATACTTTAGTGGAGCTGGAAGAGGAAGTTTATGCAGTACCTGGCTGCGCTGTGTCAGCCTGTAGCCCTATACTGGTGTACAGTACTCTCCCAATACAATGTGCTCGGCACCCTCCAGGCCTGAACAGGGAGTTATGAATTACAACGCACTGTTCCACTATACTCATGGGAAACAGGAGTGGGTGAGCAAATCAGCCTCTTATGGGATGTGCCATTTGGTGGCCCAGTGATAGCCAAAGACCCAGACTCTGAGAGAAGGATAGATTCACATTAGAACTCAGTATTGCTTAGTTAATTTTCCTTACCTGGGAACTCAAACGTTCCTGTGAGACACCTACAGTTTTTACCTTAAGGCCTGGCCTGCACTCATGGTGAAATTCAGTACCTATCAATGGGAGACATTCTAGCTTGCGTATCTCCCATTGACTTCCTCAATTCTAAGTAGCACAGCAACCCCACCATGCTGCGCTGACCAGAAAAGCCTTCCCATCAATGCAGCATTAATCTTTTTGCACAACAGGACTAAGGGCCAGCCCAAGGTTTTTTGAAGCCCTAGGCACCTGTGATTCAGTTGTGATCCAGGCCAGATGGTAGGCCCTCCCTTCCACTCCTCCTAGCCCCTCCCTCCCCCCAACCTGGCTGAGCCATGGGCCAGCCATGCAGGGCCAGTTGGAGGGCTGCAGTAGCCCTGGCTGAGCGATGCCATGTGGCAGCCCGGGTGGTGGGCCTGGCCAGGCTGGGCAGTGGGCTGGGCTGTGCAGAGAGCTGGGCTGGCCCTGGCCAAGTGGCAGGCTGGGCCAGACTGCACTGAACCACAGCCTGGCCAAGGGGCATGGGCTAGGAGGTGGCCCGTGGGCTGCGCTAGGCCGCGCCAGGCCAAGTGGTGGACCATAGGCTGGATGGTGGGCTGCTTAGGGTGAGCTACGGGCCAGCCAAGGGGCTCCTGCCCCCACTCCTTTTAACCCCCCCCCCCAGTCTGCTCCTAGGAACCCTCATTCCCTAATCCTTTCCTGAGCCACCCCTACACACTTAACTTTTCCTAGGTAGTGGAGCCAGCCGAAACAGCTTCCTGCCTTGCTCTACCTTGGGCTATGTGCCTGTGAGGAGCCACGTGGGAAATTTAAAATAAGCTCACTGGCCCCCGCCCTGCAGCCCTTGGCGCCCCATGCTGTTCGGCACCCTAGATGATTGCCTAGGTTGCCTCTGTGGTAGGACTGGCACTGGGTGAAATGAGTGGACTTCTGGATCCATTGAGCAGGTCTCCACATCCACCCTGTTGATCCCAAAGAACTGATCCTGTGGCACTGAATGTGCTACCATGAATGAAGACATACCCTAGGAGGTGGCACACTGTTTTTGTTACTTACTTTGAGGAAAATCTTGGTCCTGCCTATTTTCCAATCTTCATCTTTTCCTATAACCATCTCAGCAATGTAAATACAGCACCGACGAGCATCATTCTGCAGCTGATGTGAAAAATCATAATCACATTAGGGCTAGGTTAGAAATACAGAAGTTGCAGGATATAAACATCTATGACCCTACAAACAAGGAGTCCTGTGGCACTTTTTAAAACGAACAAGTTTATTTATCGCACGAAACTTTAAAAGCTTTTGAAAGCTCTTTTGATAAACGCATTTGTTAGTCTTTAAAAGTGCCACAGGACACTGTTTTGTTTTGTTTGTTTGTTTTGTTTTTTGCTGAACTAAACTAACATGGATACCCCTTTTGAATCTATGGCCCTGGCATTTCAAAGGGTGAAGAACAGAAGCTTAAGAAGCCCAACAGACCTCAGGATAGAGAGCGCAAAGAGTAGAAATAACTCCAGTTTAAAGGGCTCCAGGACCGAGAACAGGAGGAATGTTCGGAGAAGTCGCAGTATCAAGAGACAGGAGAATGGTAATTCCTAAGCCAACAGATCTCAGAAATGTGGGTGAAGGGAATGAAAGTGCTTTATATCTAGAATGATGCACTTGGTTGGGACATTTACAGAAATTAACCCCAGGACCTCTGGATCTAACAGCATGAAGCTTTACTACTTGAGTTAAAAGGAATGTGGAATAACCCTGGTTTGCCAGGTGCTCCATCACCATGTGAGCAGTGATCCTCTGAGACCATTTGACTCTTACCAGAGGCATAGCCTAAACAGATTTTTTGGTAGGGATAGGCACAAACCTTGTGTCACAAGAGAAACAGAGCTGATAAAAACACAGATGAATTGCTTAAAATCTCATTGGACTGGTCTGCTTTAAAAGTGGGTGGGCCAGCTCTACCCATTGTGATGCCCCTGAGGCTTACCCCCCAACTGTAAAACAGTCTATTACCTAAGAACCACATCCGGAAACATCAAATTAGCATTAATCAAGTTCCTGTGGACAAACCTGTTCTCGAGCGGACACTGGCAGCAGGGCTCTATATCTCTCAAAGAACTCTGCAAAGCTGTAGCGAATCGGGTAGCCAGCCTTTCTAATCCGAATCGTTTCCATCATTCCTGAATAACGCAGCTGTCGGATACACAGCTCCCGATCAAACAACTGAAAGAACAGACAGATGTGAGGAAACTTATCACAGAAACCATTGTTCATGTAACAATTCTTAAGGAGCATCTGCTAACTCCTGTAGATACCAGGGTGACTTCAGAGCTACATATTCGCAAATGCTAGCAGTGAAATAGATCCACTTCCTTTGGGTCTTATTTTTTAGAGGCTATTTCCATTTCTGCATCTGCACTTTTAGACTCATGATAAATTGTGGGTATTCTGTTGTAGGCAGCAAACAACTGCACAAACAATTTGTGACACTTATTGGTCTAATTTCCTAACTGAGCCCACAAACCAAGTAGATATAGACAGATTGTAAAATACACCCACAAACTGGGGTCCACGTTTTATCTAAGGAGCAAAATTAGAGATTAAGCAGAGGCCCTTTAAAAATCAAATTACCCATCATACTGTGGGCCCTGTTCTTACAGGGGAGCATGTACACAGGACATCCACATTCCATACCTTAGCATGCAAATAGACAGTTAGGTATGTGAAAAGGGTAGTTATGAATGTAAGAGCCTATCTGAACAAGCAAATATAAAATCTGGACCTTCCTGAAACTTCTACCAAGAGTACTTAACATGCCCGCTGCAAGCATAAGATCTGAAAGAGACCAAGATGATGCAAACTAGGCCCGATTCTCCACAGACTTCAACCTGTGTAATCGGAGGTTAAAGTAAGCCAGAACACACGGGGATGGCATTCCAGGGCCCACTATTTTTAGGGGCTCTGCCAATGTTCCCTCTAAGCTGATGATGCCACTGAGCAACTTAATTGATGCAGCTGAGCAAGTTCCCTCCTGGGTTCCCCAACCCAGGACTGGGCTCCTGCCCATTGGCCCTCCAAATTCATTCACAGAGCTGTAACTACGGCAGCGCCAACAGGGCTTTGCCCTGGGCACAGCCGAGTGGCTCAGTAGAGCTGCTGTATTAAAGGGGTAGCAAAACACTGTGTTACGGCTCTGTTCATTCATAACTTGCTCAGTGGCATTATCAGCTTAGAGGGATCACTGATTAGGCTGTGCAGCAGCGTGGGTGCGCAGCCTCTGGCACTCCCCCATGCAGGGGACTGCTACCAGCTGCACACAGCCTGCAGCCACAGCTGGAAGAGACTCTTCCAGCCGACTGGGAAACTGTCCCAGGCTTAGGGTTACCAGATACCAAAGCATGGGAGGACAGGGGAGTACGAAAAGGAGGACAATGGAGAACACATACACATCCAGGCGCCCTTCACCCACCCCAGCTACTGCTCCCTCAAACACCTGCCCCCCATCACAGCTACCACCCCCAAATGCTTCACCCCCCACCACAGCTACTGCCCCCCAAATGCCTGCTCCACCACTACATCAGCTACTGCCCTCCTGAAAGCTTGACCCCCCCCCCCACCACAGCTATTGCCCTACCAAACTCCTGTCCCCAAGGCCCAACCCCTTCCCAGCACAGGCCTCCTTACCAGTGGGCAGGGTCAGAAAGGCAGAGCAGGAACAGCAGCCAGTAGCATGGCTGCTCCAGTGGCCGGGTAAGGGAACCCTGAGTGTGGGGAGAGGGGAAGGGGACAGGCAGCCTGGGGCAATTCCCTATTGGCTGGAAGAGTCTCTTCCAGCAGTGGCTGCAGGTTGTGTGCAGCTGGCAGCAGTTCCCTGCGTGGGAGAGTGTCAGGGGCTGCATGTCCACGCTGCCACGCAGCTTAGAGGGAACATTGGGCTCAGCATTCTGAGGCCCCTAAAAATGGAATATGGAGCTGGAAAGCTGTGTTCCAGGCCCCACCATTTAAAAATAGTGGGCCCCAGAATGCAGCAGTCTGGTTCCATTTTCTATTTGTAGAGTTCCCCCAAACGTGGAGCCTCTAAAAACAGCAGGCCCTAGAACGCCATTCCAGTGCATTCTGGAAGGGCAGGAGAGCTGCTCCGTCTGGGAGATTTTAAATCTCCCACCCTGAGCTGGTTCTCATTGAGCCTGCTCATAGCCTCTGAGCATGCTCAGTCAGAACCAGCCCAGGGCCAGAGCCTCAGTCCGGGCCGGGGTTGGGGCTGGGGCCACTCAGCACTGCGGCCAGGTAAGGGAGCCCTGGGGGAGGTGCATTCAGGGGCAGATGAGCTGGCCTGGTGGGGAAAGGGCACAGGGGAGGGGGTTCGCCTGGGGCAGTGGAGGAAGGCGGCATGGCATGGCAGGGACTTGGGGAAGGGTTAGGGGGACCAGCAGCAAGATGGGGGGTGGGGAGTTGGCATTTGGGGAGCAGTAGCTGGGGTGGGGATAGGTGTGGGGGGGCCACATTGCAATTCCAGTTCTTCTCAGTTAAGGTGGAAATATGAGGCTCTGTGCCACAGCTGAGACTTTGTGCTAAGTGACTTTCTCTCTAAACTCAAACATTACTCAGACAAGGTGCTGAGCTAGAATTAATGCAGTCCTACCAGAGGCTTCTTGTAGTCATTGGGTTTGATACAGCGAATGAAGTAGGGCTGGCAGTTCCCCAGGATTTTCATCAGCTGCTCCAGAGATTGTTTGAACTGACCACCTAATGTAGACAGGCGTTTGGTATCTGACCCCTGGAGAGAATAAGCACATCCATGATTCCTCCATCATTAGTAATGCTGCTGCATTTTCTTAAAAGAGAAACACATTTTCTGATAGTTATCTCATTTCTTTTGCTATAACCACAAGGGGGAAAATATGCCGTCTTTACTCACTCTGAGCTGAAGGCTCCAGGCTTCCCTACTAATCATTGTCTACAAGGAGAACCCTACCATCAAGATCATTATTGCTATTGTAAATAGTGAAATGGTAAAATTATGCAGAATATGTAGTGAAAAGGTAAATGCTGATCTGCATTGTTCAGTCATACAGTGTTCTCATGCTTCGAGCAACTGTGCCGAATTCTGCTGTCAGATACACCGATGCAGCTTCAATGGAAACACACCTTATCTCATTTACTGCCTGTTTCACCAGCCTAAGTGTGAGCAGAATTTTCCAAAGTCTTTGTTACACGGAGCGCTGCAGCAGGAGTTACCAGTAATCTCAGCTTTCCACTGGGTTTACACTACACATCTCATTACAGTGATACTCTATGCAAATTAGTAGCTATGGAAGCAAAATTCCATTGAATTTTGGGGTTTGTAGTACAGGGCTTCATCAAAGCAATGAGCTAACAACTGTGTGATGCTGAATGGCTAGACATAAAGGTTTCTTTGAGGCAGCTCTACTGGCCCACGTTTCTATTATGCTTATGCAAATCCAGTCTCATAGCGGTCTTACTTCTAAATGTTCACACTTCATATCTGACACTGACTAGCTTTACCCATGGATCAACACTGCCCTTTTGTGGCCAAATGCCTGTACTTTTGGAACATACTTCTTAGGAATACCTTGTAGTAGCTATAAATAGCTCAGATTACCCAGTAAAAGCTAGTATCTATTCAGAACAGCTAAAATAACTACATGAGCCTAATTAACATTTGATATTCCCACAGCCTAGCAGCCCATCTTCCGTAGCAATAAATCAGTAGGATGGCCACAGAGAAGATCTGACTCCTGTATCCTAATGCTCTCATGTGATGCTTTGGGGACACACAAGGAAGGATGTTATTGCCAGGAGTTAAATTGTGGTTTCTATCCCAGTGACCTCTAAAAGAAACTGATGACTCAGGCCTGCAAAGTTCCCTGTGGCATTTCACCTACTGTTCCTCTCTACAGAATTTAGGTTCTAGGCTTCCAAGTCAGGGCCTGATTCAAAGCCCATTGACATAAATGGGCTCTGAATGTGCCATGAATCCCCACTAGGAAAAGTCTTTTTCCTCACAGGTGAGCCATGGCATTTCCCATAAATGATCTGAAGAAAAGCTTTCCAATTACACAGGTTTTTATTCAGTGACAAGAAACCTTTAGAGCAATGCAAAAAAGCCCAGTTCTTAATCACAAGATTATCCTCTGCATAGCAGTCAATCCAATTGCACTTTCCTGTTTATTTCCACTGTTCACTTTCATCTCCCCCCCCTGCTGTTTACCTGACCAGAGGCAGGGGATGCTCTGGACTGCATAAAGCCACAGCGAGACAGCGACTGAGAAAGAAAGGACAGAAGAGGACAGAATCAGGAAACAGAGCCAGGAGAGCAGATAGCTAGCAAGAGTTATAGTGAGCTATGAGGATGATCTGCAGCTGGTATTCCCCTAGCTGGGCACATGTATCTGAGAGGGACTCAGTGTAGACATGTCTATTTGCTGTCTGAGCAGGCTGGCAGAGAACAACAAAGCTGGCATGTCTCAGTGTGAGCCTGTATGAAGCCTCTGCATCCACCATTCAGGGAGAGGAAGTCCTAAGGCTCTGGAGGGTTGGATAACATCACTGTGGCATATGGCAGTAACTTAGGTCTCCAGCAAATGTATTTATCACATGAGCTTTCATGGAAGAAAATCCCACTTCATCAGAGACTTTGAAGATGACTTACAGAATGGGAGGGAAAATAATGTAATAATTATAATAATAAATAAATAAATAATTTTCATCCCATTCTGTATGTTCCCCCATGTTTAAAGCATCTGATGATTTTCTCCCATGAAAGCTCATGTGATAAATAAATTTGTTAGTCTTTAAAAGTGCCACAGGACTCCTTGCTTGTTTTGCTGAACTAAACGATCATGGCTACACCTTTGGACCTTAGGACTCCAGGTAATCATACAGGCTATTCTCCCAGAGTACAAACTGAGAGGAGTTTGTAGATAGCATGTGGGCTAATTTGGAAGGCTGAAGATAATCAAGAACATGCTGGATTTTTTTTTTTAAACCTAGGAAAACCAACCTTGAGCGTATGGTCAGTTCTAAGGTGTCTCATGCTTCCACGGCCAAGGGTGGCCACTGTTGTTTCCACCTGAAAGATCTGCCTCAGGAATTTGTTTTTGGAAGAGTAAACCAATTGCATTATGTTGGAGCTGAGCATGTCACGGTTCTTTTCCAGGAAACCTGTGGATCAGAAATAAAACCACCACATCATCTCCACTGACTCTGCCCCCAGGCTGCCTCTCTACAATAAACCTCATTTACAGTAACTTGCAGTTCAGTTTAAACTAATCTTCCTGACTTTATTACTGCAGCTTTGCCATCAGGAGGTTGTGTGTAATCTATCACCAGTGAGAGGACAGTGATTCCCTGGGGAATCGACTCAGGTCAGAGGCACTCTCCTCTCTCTACTTCTGAGGACCGGGTTTGTACAAAGACGTGTTCTCACCTTTGCACTGGTAATAGACAATCCCAGCAAAGTGGTTGATACCGAATTTAGTGTCATGAACGCTCCTTGGTGGGATGTAGATTTTGCTTTTGCCATGGTGGGAATTGATTTTGTTTAGGAGAGTGGTGTCCGTGCCCTAGGAAGAAACACAATCAAGAGGCAAGGCTGGAGCAGATTCTGTCTGTGAGCATGGGCCTACACAGTGTGAGGAAAATAACTAGTGATCAGAGATAACAAAGGGTTAAATCTCACCCCACATTGTGCCAGTGCAGTTGGGAAGACAGGGAAGGTGGTGTTTGGAGCTGGATCCTGTAGTAAGGCAAGGCGCCACCTTAGCACTTTCAAATACAGTACAAAGACAGGACCTAGTTTGAATGAAGCACTGGCACACCCCATGACTAGGAAACATGTCCTGCTACCTTGGGCTCCTACTGACTCTGCTGAGGTAACTGCTGCTGCTTGGGGGCCCACACTGCTTTGCAAGAGGCAGTAAGAAGAGCTTGTGAGTATGTTCCCCTGGCTTCATTGGGTATGCCTACACTGGAACCTTAGGTCGACTTAACTTCCCTTAAGTCGACCTAAGGAACTCCACAGCCAAACTGGGCTTTTATTAAGTTGACTTAAGCTCTTGCTTAAGTTGAATTAATAATACCTGCTCCTAAGGTCAACTTAAGCTTTAAGACAACCTAGGAGCAGGGGCCTGGGCTGGGGCCCCGCTCCCAGCCCCAATCTGGCTGCTGGGGCCCAATCCAGCCCCACTCGCTGCTGGCAGGCAGTAGAAGCCGACCCTGAGTCCTTTGCCACAAGGGGCTTGGGGCTGGAACCCGCTCCTGATGCCCATGGCAAGGGGCAGGGAGCCCGATTTAGCTTCGAGCCTTGGGCCAGACTGGGCCCCAAGTTGCTTGCCACTGGAGGCAGGAGGCTCGGAACCTGATCTGGCCCCAAGTTGCGGCTGCCATGGGCAGGCAGCTCAAAGCTAGTCAATTTCACAGGCTGTGAGCCAAAGCCAGTCACACTCTGGGGTGGGTTTGGGGGTGGGGCATGGGCCCAGCGTACTTCTACTAATGTAGACATACCCCTAAGCCGACTTCATAAGGCCCCCCTACTGCCTTTCCACCATCCCACAGGAATGGTTGCCTCACCCAGGCCTCTGATCCTCAGCCCCTTTGCTCACCCTGTTGTGCCTGAGGGCCTGGGCTCATAGACTCTCGAGGGGACTGCCTGCTTACTGACCTGCCCCCTGTCTGTTGGTTGTCCTGCCCTGCTGAAAGGGCTGGGCACCTAGCCTGAAGGGAGCTCTCACCCCCCACCCCCAGCCTTTGTCTTTGGGGACCCTTCTTAGTGCTAACTGCTGAAGGTTGGCCCTTATGGGTTATACAAGGGTTGTGGTGCATTCTGTCAGCGACAAATTTTTAAATCAAGTTTGGCTGTTTTTCTAAAAGATTTGCTCTAGGAATTCTTGTGGGGCAGTTCTGTGGCCTGTGTTACACTAGGTGATCACAGTGGTCCCTTCTGGCCTCGGAATCTATAAATCTATAACAGCCACAAATGACAATGGCCCTGAAGAATTCCTGATCAGTCTCCTCCCTGCTCGAAGCACTGGCTGTCACACAGTCCACCAGGGAACCAACTACAGTGTGCACAAGAGATTTACGCTCTTGGGTTTTTACCTTTGGGTTGCAATTGGAGAGGAAACTACAGGTAGTGAAATGACTTCCATGGCATCTTACCAATGCACAGTCTCTCCAGAAGAACTTCCTAGGTAGCTGCCTTCTGTGTGATGCCCAGAGACCAGAAAAAAGAAGGCTCTCACCTTAGGGAACTTGCTTTCCTCATCAATGAGGGAGACAATGTTCATGGGTTTGAGTGAGATCACTTCCAAAGCCAGGTGGTTGTCTGTGAAGTCAATGTGGTTCCAGGAGATGTGCTCTGCAAGGTATTCCTCCTGCTCTAACTTGAAGACATGGCGCACAAAGAACTGCTGAAGGTGCTCGTTGGCAAAGTTAATACAGAACTGCTCAAAACTGCAGGGGAACAATATGGGGATCCACTGTCATATCTGTGTTACCTGGTACTATCATTACAATTGTACAGTATTATTGGCTACTCTATATTAGACATGTGAAACACTGCTCTAGTCTGAATGACACCATTTCACAGTATTAACAAATATCCCTGTTATAAATTGTTCCATCTGGGTACATATTATCATGCCGAGCTACCCAGATGCAATATACTCCTGTGATACCAACTGGGAATCAGCCAGTCAGTGAAGGGTATATAACATGTGGCTGGCAGAACAGATCATTTAATTTTATGTATCTGATGTAAAAAAAACCCTTAGGCACTACATGGTTGTGTGCATAGCTAGCCCAGTAACTCCATGATCTGCTCCCTCTTACTCTTGTCCCGTCTGCCATCTGCCCTCCTTTTGTTCATTACTCGTACATCTTGCACCTATAAGAGGTATCTGGGCAGTCTGTCCACAGAAACAGGGAAATCAAGCAGCCCAAAGCCATGTACAGGAGAAGACTAAGCAAGAGAAAAACCTGGGGTGGACTATCCACCACATGATTTCCATTAAGATGTGGTCCATGCTATAATAAAGTTGGAGAATCCCTGAGCCATACAATGTATTTCACAGGTAACTGCATCTGGGTGGCAGGAAAATTCAACACAGGGGTGTGTATCATGATTGTCACTAGGAAAGTTCAGTAATGGGAACAAACACCACCTTTTCTTTGAGAATCAAGACAACAATGAGGAGAATATTAATTAATTCCTTCCCTCCCTTTATGTCTGCTATGTTACCTTCCCTGTTGGAAATTAATCTGGAGCATCCTACCTGTTGGTGTTAAAGTTTTCAAAGCCAAAGATGTCCAGAAGCCCAATGGACCTGTGTGAACTTTTAGGATCCTGAGAAGGGGTGTTGAAAATTGCAGCATTGATTTTATTTACAATCCACAGGAAAAGGTGCCCATAGATTCCCTGAGGAAGGGTTAAAAAGGAGGTAAGGGGCCAGTACTACAAACTCTCCTGTGACTAGTGCTTGCTATGCTGAGTGAGGTGCATCCTCAGGGTAGCAAGATCTGGGGCTCAGGGTTAAATGTTTGCAATTCAGGCCCTGAGACAGTCACTAGACACAGCTCTGAAAGCATTCACCATCTTTGAAAAGCATAAAAGAGATTCACTCTTGGAGGGGTGGCAAGCTCTGTTACCTTCACAAAGGCATCTCTCCCATCAGCAGCCTGGGCAACGCTCAGGGGCCTGGACACACTCTCTCCTCGGATAATGATCGAGTGGTTTGTGAAGCTGTTTTTGAGTTCCCCAGAGTCCACCTGTGGACATAATCATCACAGCTCCATCATTCTATGGAGTTAAAGGACCTCTAGCCATGCCAGCTGGAGTTTGACTCAGGAAAAGAGGTGGCAGAAAGTAGGGAAAGCAGAGACAGAGTTTGGCTGTGTTCTCACGCAGGGGGTTATTTCAATACGGTTGTTCCGAAACAACTTGTATCGAAATAATGCCTTATTTCGAAGTGACTTATTTTGAATTAGCAAAAAAGTCACTTTGAAATAAGGAGAAAAGCCGGAATTGAAATAGCAATTTCAGACAACAGTTATTTAGAAACGACTCACCGTCGTTTCGAAACAACATGTTCAGACGACGGTTGTTTCGAAACAAGTCATTTCGAAACCACCATTGTTTCAAAACAACACGTTCGCACGGTGTTGTTTCGAAACAACACGTTCGCAAGGTGTTGTTTCGAAACAGTCGTTGTGAAACAACGGTTGTTTCGCCCACAGACTAGGTCTAACTTGTTTCGAAACAACCGTGCGTCGTGTGAACAGCTGAAACCTGATTTCGAAACAACCTCCATTGTTTCGGAATAAGGAGGCTGTGTGAACACACCCTTTGACTGCTACTGTGGCCTACTGTCACAGGAGAAATAACTGTTACGGGGTCTGGAGAGGGATAGAGCTCACCATCTGCAGTGGCATCATTGTGAGCTCCAATGGTGATAAAGGGCACAGCCCAAAAGGAAAACACCATTAACTCTTCCCCAGGAGCACATCTGCCAACAATCCACCCTCCCAAAGGAGGAACATACGTGACAGCTTGTGGGAGAAGGCAAGAATCCAGTACCTCCAAGAGTTTGGTTGCTATAGAAAAGTGTGATGAATCCAGCACATCAGAGCAGTCCAAGTTATCATACAGGGTAGCTGGGAAGAGGAAAGAGCAGACCTCAGCATACATACACAAAGCAAGTAACTGCTACTATGGTGGATGAATGTACTGTTACTGTTTGTATTCCAGTAATATCCAAACGTCCCTCCATGAGCAGAATCTCTTTCTGAGCACTGGCCAGAAGTACAGGCCTTGTGCACAGCAACTGCACTTTAGTAGTACAGGTAATCCAGTTTACTGTCCTGGCAAAGTGCTCCTAGTGTGGACACAGAAAAGCTTCGTTTTGTACTGTGAGATAGTAAAACCACTTCCCGCAAATGAAACCAGCTATATTGGTAAAAGAATGGCTTTTGCCAAAAGGACTGTTTCTGTGCTAGGATTTCTGCCAGGGCAGCTCTGTCAGTCGGGATCACACCTCTTCATGCTGCTGGCTGACATAAACTAAGCCGGCAGTCTGGAGGGCAGACCTGTAAAAGAGTCTCTGTGCTGGAATGCTAACAACCTCAGAGACTAATCAGATCACACTGACTAGTGTATGTGAGTCCCCTTCAGAATGTACTTCAGTGCCACACTAAGGCTGCCAGCAGAGAATTCAAACACAAGTAACTCAGCCACTCCCTCCCCAGCACAGATGGCACCTTTCATTACCACGGGCACCAGGGCTCTGTATTTATTTAACACCTCCGTGTGCATAGTGGGGCCTCTTTATAGCCTGGCAACCTTGTCTGACAGTGAAAATAGTAACTGAGCCACCTCTCACAGCAGAATGCAATGGGCTTACCAACCAGGGCTTCTGTTGTGTGCAGCTGCTGCAGTTCCAACTCCCCCCCTCATCTCCTGCACCTAGCAGACAGTTGCTATGTGGTCCTTAGACAAGGGGGCATATTGTGACCCACAGACTTTAAACCCAAAGGCAAAGGGAAGATGTAGCTGCAGGCAGGACTGAGTTTACCTTCAAACTCAATGTTCCCCAGATGCAAAATAGCTGCCAGCAGCTTGCTGATGTCCCAGTGCTCAGAATCTGAGAACATGAGGATCTTCATGGCAGAGCGGATGTGAGCATATTCCTTCGCATCATTACGGCCGTCACAAGATGTGCAGTCACCCTGCATGACAGCACATTCATGGGTGCAGGGAAATCCTCGGGGTGTAAGACAGACTCAGCATACCAGCCTCTAGGCTGCAGAACAAGACAGCTGCTTGGGGTGCTACTTGTTACAGACCCAAGATACAAGCTCTCTTTCTTTTTTTTATTTTTTTGGCTTTCCAGACTGGGTTCTCTTGTTTCTCCCACTCAAAAGAAAGCTACACATAGCTTTGACTGATGTTAGCAAATATACGTTAGGCATAGCATGTGCCACATGACTAGATGTGGTATAGATCAGTGGTTTTCAAACTTTCTTCCTCAGGACCCAGTTGAAAAAAATCGTTTATGCCCAGGACCCTGCAATTACATCTTCAAGCATTGTACTGCAGTCTTTTGGCAGTGGCAGCAGGGGGTGCCGTGACCCATTGCCTGATGGTCTGCAACCCAGTACTGGGTCATGACCCTAAGTTTAAAAACCACTGGTGTAGATGATGTTAATATAATACCTGTGATGTATATGGGCATTGGGAAGCTGTGTTGATTGAAAGCGTTACACTCGTCCCAAAATTCTTTTCACTGATGTCAGGCATTGTGCAGCACTTTGCAAAGCTGTGGTCAGGTTTGGCTTTAGAAAATAGGAACCTTGTCGCTTTATATCTGTAATTATCTGCATCCTTGGATGAGGATGTAGATATCCTTGGACCATTTCTTGCTGCTCATAGATCAGATGGTAGGAGCCTTCTTGATTTCTGGGGAAGGGCTGGAGCCAAGGGTGCAGCTAGAACAGCTGATCAGCCATTAGGTGGTGGGCAGGACTCAACCGTTGCTGGGGGAGGGCTGCTGGCTCCAAAACTACTGATGTGCAAATGCAGTTAAATCTAAGAGTGAGTGTGGATTGTGGATCAGGTAAAATTTATTGCAGCAGATGCAAATCCACATATTTGTATCCATGCAGGGCTCTGTATGAATCACCCTTGTGCAAAGTGCAGGTAGAGAGTACTTTCTGGGCTCACCAACACTTGGAATGCAGTATTCAAAATGAGAGATGGGTAAGACTAGAGAGATACCAGGCCAAAGCTAGCTAATGAGTGGGCTGAAGTTAAATTTTAAATGAGTAGAGGAAACTGTTAGCTTGCAAACACCCACAATACAAACATAAGCAGGTTTGCTAATGGTTCTTTGAACCACACATTCTGTGTAACCACACATGCTGTGCAAAAAGAATGGTTTCCTAGAAGGAGCTATACATCTCCTTTTCCTATTGTGCTGCGTAGTCTTTAGACACTGGATTTGACTACCTTCAGTTATCTGGTTTCCTGAACCTTTTCACAAGTGAATTGCGAGTGCAGTGAAACCGTTGGCTATTCCTTTCTGTCAGTAGTGGGTTGAGGCACAAACAACACATGCTCCATGGCTGAGCTGAATGACATGGGAAGAGAAGAGATCGATGCTTAGGCTGGGGGGCTGGCTTCAATAGTCAGCTATAATAAGGGCTGCTCTGGAACAGGGAGTGGAAAAAAGCAACCTTGAAGTCCACCTGTTACTTTATCAATCAGCAAGGGATACATTTGCAGTGTTTCTTAAGACAGATTTATGGTCACACCTCTTTCCCTGCCCCTCCTGGAGCTCTTCTCTGCCCTGTACAAGCACCTATGGCCCTCGTCAGGAGGAGTAACCCAAGTTTGGGACGTAAATACAGGCAGGACTGGGACAGTGGTAGAAAATGTCTTTCCAAAATCAGAACACTGGCATCTAGCACAAGACAGTGAGCAACGTCCAAAACGAACACTTCAGCAAAAATCTGCCTGGCACAGCTCAGAGCTTTACCCCATAGAAGCCATTTGCTACCTTCCATGGAAATAACTCATTCACGTTACTGGCCTGTAAGTGTGGGCATGTGTACGGCATGTCACTGGGTCTGCACCCCAGGCAATGCAGTGGCAGCAGAAAGAGTGAAGTGTCCCTCTGTGCTTCTCTATTTGTAGCACTGAGAACAGCCATGTCACCAACAGCTGAGAACAACAAAACCCATGAAATGATTTCCTCTTGATCTAATCTGCCTATCTTAAGTATTTTACTGCACTCATCACTGATCTAAAAGGACTTCAGACCTTCACGGAATACACAGGACTTGAACTGTAGTAATAACTGCTGAGTTACCACTCAATCATTCCACTTTTGTAATTAACTATCTGGGGCAGCAGTTCTCAGTTGCTGCATCATGACACAAACGTGTATCTCAGCACAGCAGCTGAGCATGTCATTGCTACTCACCCCACTGCTGAAAGGAGCACCCATGCTGCCATAAGGACCCCTGCCATCCTGGCAGGCAAGGTGAGTTGTGGCAGCACGGAGGCAGGCTTATTGCTGCTGCTGAAGCTGCCACTGGCTGAAGATTCTGACGGTGGTAGGGGGCCCTCTGTGTTTTAAGTGCTGCCACCCAATCTGCAGCAGCTGTTTCTTTTGGTGGAGAGGGCTACTGTGTTGAGGGCTACTGACTGGTTGGCCATGATGCCAGGTGTGTCACAACACAGAAAAGGTTGAGAACCCCTGGGGAATCTGTTCCCACTCCCTGGATAAATTTCACACAGGGGCACTTCCCTTTAGGAGTGGCATCACTTGAACCCCTGGCAGTACAGTTGTTTCAGGTGTGAAGTAAAGGAATATTTTGTGCCTATTAATTCTTTTTCTCTGACAATTACATGCAAGGCTTGTGTTCTCTCTGCTGGGAGATCAGTGGCAGTCACTCAGAAACTGGACTGCAATGTAAATGTGGGCAATGAGGGGCCAATAAAAGATATTATTGATCTTTCTTATGGCTGCTCTTGATTGGCAGCTTTAATAGCCATAACTGCACCCATCAGCTGATGCAATCCAGTAAAAGCATAGAGGACACTGTAGCTGAGCCAACAACATCTTTAAAGTTAATTCTTGTTTCACTCTAGGCACGACCATTTCTATGGGATGACTGGCCCTCTGCAGAGGCCACTCCTTCACTTGCTGCCACCGTGACACATGGCCATGTCCCAGCACGAGCATGACAGCTCAAATGCTACAGTGCTTGTGGATGTGGAAGCAGAGGGAGAGGCATCTTACCATTGTGAGGTAGGTGTACTCGGAAGCAGTGCCCAGGTTCAACATCTTCTTCTGCTCCAGATTCATCCCCATTAGCATGCAGTAAAATATGTGATAGTTTCTCTCCTCTGGAGCCTGGAATTAGAGAAGTACACCCAGTAGTTATACCTTTTAGTGCAGTCACACTGACACAGGGTCTCCCAGGTTGGCTCTTACCTGCCGACAAACCCGGGACTTCTCCAGAAGAAACTGTTCTATCCGGGCCCCTTCTATCACACCGGCTCGGTTGAAGTGGATGTCAATGTATTTCCCAAAGCGGCTTGAGTTGTCGTTTCGAATTGTCTTAGCATTTCCAAAGGCTGGTGGGGACAAGGAGTGAAGGACAGAGACAGACACTGGGTTTATTCCCATGGAGGAAATAGCAACATCATTTTCAGATTACCTGCTCTTTCTGCTGGCATTTTCCCTGGTGAACTCCAGATTCCAGTGCTGTGGTATCTGGCTCACGCTGGGAACGGCAGTCTGCAGACTTCATCCTACACTCAGCTGAACAGAGGGCAGACAACAGTGCACAATAGCAAGTGGGTCCTAAATTTCTCATTTAGGTAAGGACAGGGCGCCAGATCTCTCAACATAGGAAGCTGCAGAGTTGTGGGAAGATAGGCTCCAATCCAGATACAATTTCCCTCAGTCAATCACCTTCCCATAGCCTAGAGCAAGTACATGCTACTCACCCCTCCCCATAATTCTCCCAGCATGATCCCTTCTGCTGTAACTGCTTAGCCTAGCCTTTCCTCTGACACCACGCCTCACATGCCCTAGACTAAGCCTTTCTAAACCTTGCCATGGGTTCCAATTCAGGGCCCCCTGGGGAAGCAGTTCTGACGTCATCCCCATGGCAGCTTTCCTTGATCTGAGAAGGCTATACAGGACTCACCTAGGAGCCCATGCAACCCTTTTATTTTTTTATTTTTATTTTTTTCTGCAGAGAGAGAGGGATTGGGCATGCAAACTAGCCATCTCATCTCTGAATGCCAGGGAGAGGCCAGCCCCATCATTAGACTGCATTTTGATGACTCACACAGTTGAGATGCCTGGCACCTGCCCTAACCATGAAGGAAAGAGTAACATTTATAGCACTGACATCTACAAAACAGGAATACCAGGTAAGAGGTGCAGAAGAGAATTTCTATAAAATTTAACTAACATGAGCAGCTGTCTCTACCAATCCTATTCAAGTATTTTAAAAGCAGAAAGGAACATTCCGATTAACTAATCAGATCTGCATAACCCAGGCCATGGGATTACACACTTTTTCTATCCTGGAACTTGTGATTGAGCTAAAACCTGTATTTTAGAAAGACATCCAATCCTAGACTTTGTTATGCTAGACAGAAGAGCCCTCTATTGTCTGAAATCTTCTCCCTGTGTAGGTACTTACAGACCATGATCAAGTCACATCTTAATCTTCTCTTGGATAAGATAAATATACTGAGCTTCATAAAAAATGTTGAATGATTATTCTTGTGTCCTAGAATATCTAGTTGGAAGATATTGGAACAGGGGTGAGTCAAAAATGGTAGAAACCCTGCAGATCTGGGGCAGAATCTCACACGGGCTTCATAGATTTGAGGGAGAACTCTGTAGACTTCAGCAAAATTCCTTTTTGATTCCTACTGTCTTTCATCATCATTGAGGCTTAACAAGCTCAGTTGCTATGCCGCTTCAGTGGCACTGAGACCTCACAGCATTATTACAGCCTTCCGCTGGCATAAATCCATTGGAATCACTGGTGTTGTGGTGACTCAGGCAACTTGACTACATAACCTACCTTCCAGAATGGGGTTGGCCTCTAGAATCTGCTGCTCGATCCAGGAATGCTGGCCACTGATGGCAGCTAAAAACTGCAATATCAGCTTGGTGCTCTCAGTCTTCCCAGCTCCAGATTCTCCACTGAGATCCAAAACATAAATGTGATAATTCAATCCTGGTTTCTTTTTTTCTGCTACAATGGGGGGAAAGGCAGACTAGGGCAAGAATTCACTGATATTCTCCATACTATGAGATTGTCCTGTCTGATTCTTATGTAGGTACTGAGAGACCTACCTTGCACAATCTCATTCACTGAAGCAAAGCTGTTCTTTGTACCAAAATGTTAAGGGCTAAAAGTTACACAAGTGTAAATCCATTGAAACCATTGGGTTTGCCTCAGTGTGAAGGAGAAGAAACTTGGACCTTTCATCTCCAGTACCTTATTGTATTGTCTGTGCTGGTCTCAGTATGTTAACTTTTTGTTCCCAGTATCTAGTCTGCTATCAACAGACATCAGTCTGCAAACACCATGGCCATCTTCCAATGGTAAAAGTCTTCCCTGGTGCAGATAATATACTCAGGCTTCCTGTTCGCCACATATTTGTAAGGAGACTATGCACAGAATTCCTGCTGCATTCAGCAAGCTTGGGGAAAGGAAATTCTGGGGTTTGGAAGTATACACATGTACATGGGAGCAGCTTTTTGATCCATTTTTCTTGCTAAATATTTCCTATAAGGGCTTCAGCCATAGAAACAACACAACGAATGCACAGTAGGAGATTTTCAGCCCTGTCTCTGAAACTGTGCATGAAAAGGTTGTGTATGTGTCCCTTTGTGCGAACGCAGCTGACATTGGACACACATTGCATGCTCATTTGGATGTGCAAACAATCATTCCGGACTGAATATTCAAGGCTTCTGTTGGGCTTTTCTGAGTCCTGACTGAAAATAACACAGCAAAAGAGAAAATGTGCTCTTCTTGTTTTCCCTGGTTTAGCTACATCTCAAAGGATTAAAGAGACTGGGACCTCCCCAAACATTCTGATAATGCTTCTGTGTTCAATCAGGAGAGCACACCTACCTCGCTAGTCCCGCCCACTCCTCCAGTTACCTGATGACACAGCACTGGTCTCTCTTATTCCTTTTCATGTTGAAATAACAGTTGTCTGCAATGGCAAAGACATGAGGAGGCAGCTCCCCAATTCTCTTGTTGCTGTAGAGGCGGATCTGTTCCACTGTGTAGAGTGGCAGCACCTGGTACGGATTCACTGCTACCAAGATCGAGCCTGTGTAGGTCTGGAAGAAGTGAGAGTTGCCTGTAACATCAAATCCAGATGTAGCAGAATACAGCCATAGCCAGCCTGTGCTCTGTGCTCAGAAGAACTCATAAGCTACACAGGTTCAGGAAGGGAGAGGGCACTTGTAGGAAAAACCCCACAAAGTTATGTTGGTGAGTACATTCTTCCCTCAGACTCAGTACTGAAGAAGGTACTATGCTGCTGGACATGGTGGTGTTCAGATGAGACACAAAACTTTGATCCTGACTAGTACTGATCATTAAGGATCCCATGGTGCTTTTGCAAAAGAAGAAATACTAACTGTGATCAACTGGCCAAATTCCAGCTTAGTTAATTACACTGTGGCTATTAACTCGATTAGCTCAACAAGTATTTTTCACTTCTTATCATTTAATGTGGTTTAGTGTTGCTGAGAGCTGTTAAACAGCTGTTGTATTCTACCCCTGAGATGGCTGCACTTTAGGAGTAAGCAAAATAACTGGTGTGTGTGCATGTGTGTATATACTTCCTCACGAGTTACTTTGCCTACCCTTGAAAGATGAGTGTGTATATAGGTATATCTATAGATATCGATATATGCAGTCATTTGGTAAAGTTTATAAAGTGCCAGATGGGATTGATTTGGATGAAAGGCATTCCAGTATATAAATGCACACTGATTGTATACAAGCACTTTAAAATACTGTATGACTGCCAGAGTCTGTTGTAATGGGGATCTCATCTGTTACATTATGTTGTAACATTTGCTATAGGAGCACCTATTAAAATTAAGAAGAGCAAAGTGTGAGAGAAACTAATATCCTCCTTTGACAAACGCCATAGTGAGGCACAGAGAAATTAAATGGGTTAAGTTGTCAAGGCTCACACAATACATCTTTGGCAAAGCTAGAAAGTGAAAAAATATTTCCTGAGTCCCAAGCCAATATTTCACCCACAAGACCATTGTTCCTCTTCATATATTTTGTTGCATCAGAATTAAATAAAAGTCAGTCAGAACCTAAAGACAAGCCAGATAATGACTTTGCCAACTATGACAACAAAAGCATCTGTCTGGACTAATAGTTTATTATATCTGCATGTGAACCATTGAAATTAACATAGCAGAGTGTATGTTGGTTTCCAAACTACAGGCAGTAACATGGACCTGCTATCTGTCTTAGTGTCTGGAGGCTGGACTGACAGAAAGGGGCACCATTGCTAACAGTCTTTTTAGTTAGAAATATAGAAGGCTACTGTCTGTGCATCCCCCTGTTGGTTCACTCATTGATTTCCAATCTGGTGTCACCTCTTGTCCATGCAGACAGCGTGCTAGGGTAAGATCAGTGATGATGAGAGAAGAAAAGGGGGAATTTCAGAAATGCAGAGAGATCAAGACTAAGGCTCTCTCAGCCCAGAATCTGTGGCCAGTCTAGCAAAGCAAAAGTGTCAGAGGCTGCTCTGTGACTGACACATATGTCCCCCTGACAGAAGTATGTTGTTTTTCATTTCTTATTCTTGAATAAGATTTGCCTTTTTGCCTTGGCACTCACATAGATTTTGTGTTCCTGATAGCGGATGAGGAGGTTGTGAACGATGCCGGCTTCATTCAGGTCCCCAAGGCGTATCATGTCTTCCACCCCTTGAGCAGAGGTGGGATGCATTGGGCGCACAGTGTTGATGTTCCGAGCAGTGATCCAGTGTTCCTTCAGTAGAATAATGCAACATCTTTTAATTAATCATCTGGGATTTTGCACACTAGCTCAGAGGTACCCAAGGGAGGAAGCCATGTCGCTCTGGAGGGGAACCAGCTTGTAAATTGAACTAGCACTGTGTGGGTTTAACTGGCATAACATAGAGCAGATTGTATCAGCCTTCAATACATAAGTGCAGCTCATACCCGGTGTGTATGTCTACATTGAAAAGTTTTTTCAAAATAAGGAGGCTTATTTTGAAAAACAATTTTACCTGTCCATGCAGGCATTTTGTTATTTTGAAACAAGTGCTTCATTATTTCAAAAAAAACAAAACTAAACCTGCATTTATTTCAAAAGAGCAATTGTTTCAAAACAGTTATTTTGAAAAAAAGTCATTTCAAGACATGGAATTGGCTTTTTTCAAAATAATGGCCCTATACTTTTCCCTGCCTTCCCTGATTTTGACATATAGAGTCTAGTGAAGACGCTCAATTTTTAAATAATAATTCCTGTCTTATTTTGAAATAGAGAGTCGTTACTAGACTCCTATTTCAAAATGATATACTTGAAATACTGCTATTTCAAAATAAATTTGAAACAATTATTTTGAAATAACTATTTTGAAATATCTTTGGCAGCATAGACATAGTTACTGAGACTAAGAGCCAGAACATGATACTTGGCTCAGGATAGGACAGTGAATGCTGGGCATATAGTCAAGATCAGGGGTCTCAAACATGTGGCCCGTGGGCCGCATGCGGCCCCAAAGCTATTTCCTGCAGCCCGCAATGACACTATTGTTACTGATATTTGCAACATTGTTATATAAAAAGGTTTCAGTTGTGCGGCACTTGAGCTAACATACTAGCCCTCATGCGGACCTGTACGAGTCCTCATGCAGCCCTCGTGGTGATTTGAGTTTGAGACCCCTGGTCAAGATCCTGTGGCAAACAGGTGAGCCAGCAAGGTCCCTCAGTTCTGTTATGCTCCAGGGGAATGTCTGTGGCAGCTTCCCATAAATTAAAAATATGGATGTTTTTATTTGCAATATGAAAAGGAATGAAACAATCAGCTCAGTGGCCCATATCTTGCTATTAAATTCAGCTAGAGATTTTAAACCATCCCCTCAGGTTTCCATATGCTGCAGATCTGGGCACTGACAAAGTCTAATGGCATTGTCAAAACTATTGAAGGGAAACCTGAGATTTGGAAGCTGGGATGGGCACAGTTGGGCTTTTGATATCAGGAAGGGGTGAGATGAATGGAGCTGTTCACACCTCCCTTAGCTATCCTTTCAAGCCCATTGCAGGTGCTAAAAGACAAGGTGGCATTGGTTTGTGCTCAGTTCTTATTCTCAATGTTATCTGCACAGCCAGAAGGGCTAGAAATGGAGTTAGAAGTTAGATGCTGGAGCCCACTTCTGCATAAGTATGGGACAAGGAGGACTGTCTCTGGCAAATTCAGCTGCTGTGGAATACATGGAGATTGGAGCCCCATAGAAACAGTTGCAGACAGGAGCAGGCCATTGGCTCATCCAGTCCTGTGTCTTGCCTTTGGCACTTACTACTGCCTGACTCTTGCAGCTGTGTAATGCTCTGTTGAGCTATATGATACAGTGGCCCTGAATCATGACATCCCAGGTCAAGTTCTGAACTCCATTAAAGTCAGAGGGAGTTTGAATATCCAAACTTGTGATTTGACCTATTATAATGATAGTAGCTAGCCACGACATTTAGTTCTGTAACCATACATAAATTTCAGGGTTGAAGTCCTGGCCCAGTTGACTTAAATGGGGTCCAGGTCTCTCTCTGCAACTCCATAAACTTCAGGAACATTTAGATCTGGTGACTGGGCCAGGCCCATCTCTTGTTCTTAATCTTAACCACATTACGTAAAACTTCAAGTTCAAGTATGTTCTGCTGAGGAAGGGATAACATAGCCTACCTTGCCTTCATCATCCTCCACCAAGATCTGTCCTGAGTCAGAGATCTTTACAACTGCCCCAATTGGGACACTGAATTCACTGTTGGAAAAGGATTCCAGCCACACGTGATCTCCCTGGAAAGAAGGAAATGCTTCTGTCAATACTGCTTTAAACTGGGACTCCAACTAGCTAATTCTTAGCCATTGACCACCTGGGTTTAATAATGGTTGGATGTCTTTTACTGTGATTAATTGCACTGGTGCCTGGTGTCCAGAACTGGCATGATCTAGGTTAAAGCAGGTTATGGAATCAGGACTCCTGGCTTCTAATCCCAGCCCTGTTAGTGACCTGCTATGGGACTTTGGATGAGTCATTTTACAGGAAGAATTGGCACAGAAGTGATAACAAGGACACTTCTTACCTAACTATACTATATCACAGAGATTTTGGGAGGTTCAGTAAATGTCTGCAAAGGACTTTAAGACCCTCCAGTGAGATACAGTGTGTAGGTGCAGTTGATATTATTTCTACTGTGCAAAGACAAAGCAGGGCTGGAAAAGTGGTAGGAAAGCTTCTCCAGACAAGATACCACAAGGATATACTGACTAGATGTACTGGTTTTCAGAGATTTGTGATAGTAAGTTCTGATTTTACACTCCCTCAATTACCAGGTGACTAATCTGAACATGGAAACATTAGCACTTTTATGAGCTCCTTCCATGGGAACAAATCCTGTACTCCTTATTCAGGCAGAATTCCTCCCCTGACGTCACAGGAGGACCACACTTCAATATTTTGCCTACAGAGCAAGCAGGCAGGCAGAATACCTCTGGGACACAGGACGGGTCACATCCTCAGAGGTGGCTGGACACTTAATTTATAGAGGTATCACTAATGTTCCAGGCAGCAGTGGCTGCCATTTGTCAGGACTGATCAACCCCTCCATCATGCACTAAGCCCCTTTTGGAGGCTCTTGCCCTGCTGGTGGTGCTCAGACTTCCAATCCAAGCTCTAAGGAAAGCAACGCCCAAAATCACAGCACTCCCTTGCAAGGGAGAAAGAGATTCTTTGAACTTCCCCCTCCACTATCCTGTGCACCCACACAGGGTCAGCCACAGTTGACCCAAAAGATTTTATTGTACTGAATAAGTTAATAATAATATAAAGACCATGGGGCAGGTTTTCTGCTGGTATAAACTGGTGTAGCTCCATCGACTTCAATGGTTAGGATCTAGCTGTGCTGCATGCAATTCCAATTCTGTACTGTGACAGTCACTACCATCGAGTGGCTGACTAGTCAATTTAGGATTTGTTGGTTTTTTCCCCCCTCTTAAACTAGTTTATTAGTTTACATTCAAAGACAAACACTTGTAAAGTGTCACTGCAATAAATGCTGCGGGAGCCTATGGAGAACACTACTTGCAAACAGAGCCCTTCCTCACAGTGAAGGGAACCTCACCCCTCGAGTAGTCACACTGGTTTTAGTGGACTAGGTTGTGTGTGAGTAGTGGTTCTGCAGTCTGGCCAGAATAATCCTGGTGCCCTGGCCAGTAAACAGAACCTGTTGTTTCTCTGTAACTTGGTGGTGTTTGATGCCTCATTGGTACTGGCCCTCTGTTGCTTTTACTTCTGAAGTGAAGAGTGTTAAGTTCCCATGGACTTCTTTTCATGTCCTTCTGCAGCATCCCTCCCCAACTAACCAGGAAACCAGAGCAAGGACTCTGACTTACCTTTCTGAGAACCACCATCATGCCTCACAGTCCCTCATGCAGCCTGTGCTCACAAAGAGAAGGATACAGAGTCAGATTACAGGAGGGTGCATGAGTAAAGACAGATCAAAACGCTGCCAAAAGTGGAGAGGAGGCAGGACTCTGTTTTAAAAAACCAGAAACATAATATCTTTAAGATTCTGCACATTCGATTAAAAATAAGGGAGTGTGATCATTATAAATACACATAAAATGTGGAAACAATATAAACCATGTACTTGAAGGCAAGAATCTACAACACAGTGCAATATACAGATTGCATTGCAGGCTACCCCGAGTTCATAACCCAAGAGGCGGACTCACAAAGATGACATCTCCCTTGAATCTTTTTTTAACAGAACTCCTGCAAGCTAACAGCAAGAATGTTCACTGGAACAGACTCAAGCTTAAAAGTAACCCTTGATAACAAAACATCACTTGTACAATATACATATTAGCCTTCCATTGGTCCAGTGACCTAGTGACTCAGTTCCTGTGAATGGTCAGCCCAGTGACCCAGAGTTATTTTCTGCTTTGTTAAGCTGCCCTATGCAGTCAGCCCGGTTGGGCTCTTGCAACACCTACATACAAGCAGAGCCAAGACCCATATACAGCCTTCCTCAGTTGTGGCTGCAATGAAAGGCTTTGAGAAGGATTTTGGAGAAAGGAAATTAAGAGTGTTTTAGGGTTCCAGCTGTGAAGTGGAGACTCTCATGGGAAGCAAACAAAATCACTGAGTCCACTATTGAGAGGAATGTGTCCAAATGACAATCTGGTTTGTTGAGTATGCAGGCCCTACTGAATCTGCACCCTTTCCTTTAACATAAATGATTGTATTGCTTAGGCCACAAGACCCAGGACAACCAAAGAATCACAGACAATGTAAGCACAACTAAACATAGTTTTTCCTGCAGTTGGGTGCTTGCAACAATTTCAGGGATAAAGGAGATCTGCTGGTTCAGTTGCCGCAGTTGCTATATTGAGATTTAATCTAGTATCCTTTTGATGTATGAAGAGAAATTGTGGGCAGCTGTCTGAGCTGGGCCTGGGCTGCAGGGTTTGGATCTGGAACCAACTTTGAACTTTTCCAGAGTGTGAGGGTTTTGGTTTGGGACCATCTCTAGAAAATATACCCCAAATCATCTTTTAAAAGCTCTTTGTGGTCCCAGATCATTCCAAAGATAAGCAGCTTGACTTACACAGTCTGAATAAATCTATTTAACAGATGAGCTGGAAGGCTTTTCAACTTCCAAGGCCCAAAATCAAAAGTCTGTGTTACCTCCTGAAACAATTGATGGAGGAACTAAAACTTAACACAGGGCAGACTCTCAATCCCTTACATTACTGAGGGATACATGTAGAGATAGATCGCAAGACTCCATTACACAAATAATATAAAAAAGAAGTGACTATCGTTTAGTCATGGGGGGGGGGTATCCCATTTGCCAAGATGAGTCAGCAAGCAAGAGAAGGAAGCAGCCATAGCCAGCCAAGGCTGTTACATATCCTAAATTAGGGATGTCATCCATCACTTGATCATGGATGGTATGATTAGTCACTGATCATGGACTAAACAGCGTAATTCAAGGAGCAAAGTCCCTGCCACCAGCTGACATTCTGCATACCTGAGGAGACCATCTTCCCTGACCTAAGCTAAACAATAGGTTTCTTTTGCTTAGTCTCCCCCTGCTCCCCACAACAGGTTCCAAGCCCACAGGAGCAGGATGGCAAGATCTATAGCTGGTCACAGAGATTTAGAAGGGGGTGTGTGCACTTTTGTTGACCTCCCTTTTTAGCAGAAGTGACCCCCTGAGTAAAAATGATGAGTAAAAGCTGCAGATTTATTACAGCAGGTGCATCTTGCTATCTCTAGCAGTTTAGAAAGGGATAGAAGCTTGACCCTCTGGTCTGAAGGAAGGAAGGCTCGATGTCAGTATTCTGTTTTAATTATTCAGGTTACCAAGGAAGAAGGTGGTGTACCCTAGGTATATGGGCTTTATTTGGAGCAGGGTGGGATTGCCACATGAAGCCATTCAGTCCTCAGGCCATTGTATCTCAGCTGTATGTGCCCAAACCCAACACAGACACTGACAGGCTTCCAGGGCAGGCTACAAGAGCCACCTC
Source organism: Podocnemis expansa (assembly GCA_007922195.1). Classification (NCBI taxonomy): domain Eukaryota; kingdom Metazoa; phylum Chordata; order Testudines; family Podocnemididae; genus Podocnemis; species Podocnemis expansa. Next base: position 29,418,248 of record ML682006.1, read on the forward strand.
TGCATTCGAGCCCTCTCTAGTCCTTAACAAACCCCAGGTTCACACCCGGTTTCTCACAGGTCTCTGTTGTGTGTCCATGTAAAGACCCACACTCTCACCTTCCTCCCCCAATCCCCATAGCACCTCTTGCTGGTTGTTCCAGGACACCCATAGAAATAAGATGTTTTGTTTCAGTGCTTATTATGCTAATGAAATATTTGCCATAATTTTTCTGTCATTTGGAAACATCTAAATTTAGAACCAATCACAAGATTCCATTTTTCTGCCATTGATGATGTTTTTTTTTAAAAGCTACCTTGAATTGGGACATCATCCTGTGATGGGTTGTTTGCCCCATATAAGTGATGATAGGCTTAATGTGGGCCTGAGAAGCCATTTAACACACCTGATTGCACCTGAAGTATGGGCCAGGCCTAGTTAAAGAGGAAGCCCTGCTGAGGAGCAGCAGGATGGTTTATGTCAAAAAGAGGAAGCAGACAGAGATCAAGGTGGTTGTAATGAGAGAAAGAGTTCTGCAAACTTCCTTCGTGGATCTTGGGGGGACACAGAGAAGCTATTAGAGTGGAGAGTGCTCTGGCTGTGACAAAAGGGGAGGACCTGGGCTTCCAGGGAAGAAACCAAGGCAGAATTCTTCAGGAGGGAGTTTATAAGCTGGGATGTGCCCTGATGGGAGAGGGCAGCAGGCATGAAGGAAATGCCTAGGATGGTCTGAGAGAAGTTCAAATGACAGGCATGTGATCTTGAGTGCTGGGGGGAGATTGGAGTGGAGGATCCAGAGTAGAAGAAGGTGACTGTTAAGAGTGAAGAGCCAGGCAAGGACCCAGGAGAAATGAAAAGTTTCCACCTGAGGGAGAGGGCAGAATATTTTTTTTGTAGGGTCTTTTATTTATGTCTGGTTGCAGAGCTTCAGGAAGAAGCCCTGGGCCTGTTCCCCTGAAAGAGGAGGCATCCTGGAGAGGGAGAAGATGTCACATAAATAGCCAATGCAGAGTGAGACACTGTTTGTTTGGAATAGTGATACTCTGGGAAAGGAAAATCTTTAAAGTGATCTGGCTGGAGGACCAAGCCATGAGAGCAAGGGAACCAGACAGCCCATCAGCAGGGGCTGCAGCAAAGAAAAACGCTGCTATGAAGGGACATGCTACCAGAGTCCACTTTTCTGTGGGTCCCGAAAGGATTGGTCAGCTTCCTGCTTGACTGGAGCTCTATCAGGAACTGCAGCATCATTTGCATTCAGGTAAATATTGATCTGATGGCACACCTCAAGTAAATCATTAATAGAATGAGCGAGGAGCACAGGACCAGAAATTGATCTTTGGAGCTCACCCCAAACTACTCTAAAATCTCCCTCAATGGTGAGGAAAGGAAACCTATCCATCTGGCTGTGCGTGTTATGTCATAGTTCAGATTATGTTCACACTTCAGTGAAAACTTTACATTATCAGTGCTATTTTGAAAAATTGTGCTCTTTGGCTGAGTTTGCCATGTTTGGTCTGAGCTCCCCAAAATGTATTTCTCTAGAAAGCTTAAGCAAAAATGAACAATGTTGGAAGATCAGTTTTGCATATAGCCAGTATAAAATATCACTAAGGACCAGAGTCACAGGAGTAGCTCAGATAGTCATGTATTAAGGTACTACTCACCATAAGTAAGGGTATTAGATTCCTTTCCTAGGTTATATTTCTGTGGTGTTCAGTAGTTATGCAAGTTTGTTCAACTGTTTTATTGTGGAATTCTGTAACATTTTGACTATTAGGGATTAGAGTCTTACTCACCATTTTCTTGTAATTATTCATATGAATGAAACATTAAGGTCACAATTTTGAATGAGTCATAAAATGCAAAAGTTAAGATTCTTATGGAATCTTGCCCAGATTACATATTGATACAATGCTATGTTATGTATCAGCTAAGGTTGCTTTAGGGTCAACATATCTGACAAAAGCTCAAAAATTAGGAAATGAAAAGATATCATCAGCATATCCCTGCTGCTCCTCCATCAATAGCACAGTCAGGCAAGGCACTACACAGTACAATAACACCCCAGAAGGAATGCTAATCTTCCAGCTTTCACCCCCTCCAAACAATTGGGACTCCCCACCTCTGGAAGTCACATAAAGTAAAGAGATTTGTTTTTAATCACATGCCAGAAACAAGTAAAACTAAGGAAGCTGCTTAAATCAAGAGGTACTGCTAGAGGATCAAGTGAAGAGTGCAAAGCATGAGGTATCCTTACATAGGGTCACCAGATAGCAACTGTGAAAAATCAGGATGGATAGAGAAGAAATAGGCCTGAATATAGGGACTGTCCCTATAAAATCAGGGTTCCTGGTTACCCCATCCTCATAGAACCTATCATCCAAGTGAGAAGCAAGTCCAAACCTGTTTTAAAAAAAAAATCAAATGAAAACTGTTTCTCTTACAGGAAGCAAGATGGGAGAACATTAGTGGAGGTTCTGGACAAAAGCTCTGCAGTGAAGCAGAGAGACTATAGCTTTACCAATAACTTTTGGTTTTTGGGTTTTTTTTCCTCCTTATTCTAATATAATTCTTGTTCAGTGTTTAAAGAAAGCTTGGTGGTCCTTCAATATGACAGAAATCACAGTTGTTCCCACCAGCTTCTTTCAAGCAGCTCAGTGCAATTCCTTTCGTAGTATTATGCTAAATGGTGAGAATAGTTGCCATTAATCTTAGACCTGGGTAAGCCAATGGGTGTGCTAACCACCTTTCTGGATAAATGGAAGAAACAATTAAGTCCTTTTATGTATGGGTGGAAGCAATAAAAGTTACCTCCCAAACCAATAGTCTGCATAGGGAAGCATGCACAGGGCTAAAGCGTGGGGTCTGAGGGGTTTTCCTGGGGCTGGTTGCAATCCAGGAACTGGAAATTTTTTGACAAGGGTGTGTGGGGGTGGGGGTGTGTAAGAGAGCTGTTGGAGACAGCCAGCAGACAGGAGCAGTTGTGAAGGTGGCTCTGAGAAGGAGTGGAGGGATAGAGATCTCTGGCACATAGGCCTAGAAGTTGTGAACAAGGAACTTGTATGTGTTGTTACTACTGTGTTCAGGGAACCAGGACTTTGTGCATATTTGTAAACTAACAGGATTGCACCAAAGAATATGCCTGACTCATATCAGCAGTTTCCTCCTCCTACTTGAGACAAACCAGCAAAGCTCTACTTATGGATTATTCACTCAAGTTAAATGTGCAACAATAGCAACTTACTGTTCTGACTGCAGTTCATTCACCTGTGTAAATCTGAAATAGCACTAAGTTTTCTATCACATTATTTTTGGTGTGTTATAATCCTGCACACATTAAGATGAGAGGAGCGCACCATACATGTACAAAGTAAGGTACTTTGGCAGCAAAATGAGAACTGAACAATGCTTGCCCTCAGGAAGGGGGTAGATTATTTGCATGATCAACATGCCAAGCAGCCTGATTCTCTGTTGCCCCACATCTTGTTAGAGGAGAGCAGTAAGTGGGTATAAAAGACCACCTGGTCAGAATGGTAGAGGTTTAGATCTACTGTGCACTGGTGTAAGTGACCGCAAAAGATATAGGGCAACAGAGGGCTAGTCTTTACTGAGGGTAGCAAATTCATTGTCATCAGATCAATCTTTCCAATCAACTGATTGGTCTGTTAAGACATACTCAGCTGATCAGGGTATCAATCATGGAAGATGGGGTGGATTACTACACAGTCCTATGGGACCAGTGCCCTCCACCCTGCCGGCACTGACTGGGGGAGAGTGGGGCAGGCCAGCCCAGAGGCCGGGCTCCATGCTTCCACTCCAGCCCTGGGCCAGCCAGTCTGCCCTCGGGTGGGCTGGTCTGCACCAGGGGAGGCCAGTGCAACTGCTCGCTCCACAGGGCCGGCCAGGTCTGGCTGGCATGCTGTATAGCCTCCCATGTGGCCTTTGGACCACGTGGGAAGCTCCGCTCCTGGTGGCAGTCAGCCCTGCCACCAGCAGGGGCCAAACAGCTGGGCTGGAGCTGGTCTCTGGTCCCAGGCCCCCCCCACCCCAGCGCTGGCCCACCTGCAGAGGGACAGGGCCCTAAGCTGGCAGGGGGCCCCAAGTGGCAGGGGCGCCCACCAGTGGGGGCAGCCCAGTGTCCCTGAGCCTCCTAATCCACCCCTGCCACCCCAGCAAGTATAGTAGCACTGGGTCAAAGGGAGGACATTTCCTGTCAACTCAGCACACTAAAGACATTGCAGTAAGTAGGTGGTAGGCAGCTGAAGGGAGATACGCAAGGTATTTGAAGTACTCTGCATGCTTCCCTTCAACTGCCATCAAAATCCCACCACAGTGTAGGACAACTCAGAGAGTCAGGTCCAAGGTCTCCTTCGGTCCTTCCGCCACAAATATGCCTTCTAGCAGAATTCATTATAGGCGTTTGAATTATGACACGTTTAGACCCTGATGCTTCAAGGACTTAAGTGCACGCTTAACTTTGCAGATGGTAAATAGCCCCGGTTACTACCCAGGGCTATGCACAATGCATCTAAGTTAAGGATTTGTGCATGTATTTGCCAGACTGATCCCACAGGTACCTGTGGGTATAATCACCATCTACAACTTAGTAGCTTTTTTTGAAGTTAAAGAAAATAATGTTGAGTGCCTGCTTTGCAAATGATTTCTATGGGGCAGTAACTTTATTATTTCAAAAGTACAGTTAATCCCCCAAACAAGACAGATGAGGTATCATAAAGGCCAGATTAATAAAGAGCTTTAGGGGCTACAGTCCCATGCCCTGAGTTTGAGGGGGCCGTACCTCCTCAAACCCAGCAAAAGTATACTGGGTGCATCCTGGCCCAGGCACCCATCACACAGGGGGCAGTGCTGGCCTGCCAGGCCCCAGCACCGACCTGCTCCTGGCCAGTCAGTGGGCCCTGAGCTCACCCTAGTGCTGAGTACCAGGCCCACAACTGGCCAGTCTGTAGACCTGAGACTGCCCCAGCTCTGTGCACCAGCCAGCTCCAGCTGCGAGGCTAGCCAGTTCATGGGCCCCCTCCCAGGCACTGGTTGGGCCCTTCCCTCCCACAGCTGGCCAGTCTGAGCGCCCTGTGGACCCCCACAGTGCTGAATGCCAGCCGCCTGTGTCAACCCACCCCTCTGGCTGGCCAATCTACAGAACCCACAGCACCAAGTGCTGGCCTGTTCCACGTGGCTGGCAGGTTTGCGGGTCTGGGTACCTGCCTGGCATGCCTGAGCACCACTGAGAGTGGGCAGCCCTGGGTCACCAAGAGCCTTGATCTGGCCCTATGTATCATCATTTTGTATATGCTAAATCTGTTTGAAACTGTCTTTTTAATGCCAAAAAAAGTTTGAAAACATCCTTAATAACTTAAAAATACATCCTTTTCCACATCCCATGTTTGTCTATCTCAGACCTGTCCAACCTGCGGCCCAGGAGCTAGACTCCAGGGGTTTTTATCCAGCCCTCAGAGTGTTGCCTCAAGAGCTTGGCAGCTGAGGCTGGCCGGGGCCCTTGTCAGTTTCTCCTCATGCTCTGCCTTGCCCCTCACACAGGCTCCCTTGCCCACCTCCCCCATCCTCTGTACACAGTGCAAGCAAAAGCAATGCCAAATATCACATGAATCATTATTTTATTAAAGTTTATTAATAAGATCAATTTGTATGTCTTATCTATCAAAAATTTTCTCACAAGCCCCCAACTGAGAAAAGAATTGCAATATGATCCCTCACCCAAAAAGGTTGGACACCCCTGGTCTGTCTTAACTATGCTATCTGTGCAACTTTTCCAATAAAGTGGTTATATTTTAAAGTCTAGAATGAGGCATTTCAGCTCAAAAGATTAAAAAGAAAGTCAAAACTGAACTCCGTGCAAAGAGGAATCTCACCCTCCACTATACCATCGCTGTTGCAGCATTGATATTGATTTGAAGGGTTTTATAACTGTGTTATAAACTGGAATTAGTCAGTTATCAAATAAGCAGAACTGAATCCAGAAAAATATTACTATAAATTTTAACAACTAACTGTTTGCAGCTACCAGCTGTTAAAATCCAGTCCTGGCACCTAGCTGACCTGTAACATCATTTTATTCAGCAGTGTCAGGGACCTGTCTCAGAGACAAATTCAACAATTACTCACCTTCTCTTTCATTTCTTGGTTTGAACAGGATCCCTCGATTCATCTTTTAGTTGCTCTAACTGCAACTACTCACACGCGCTACCTGCCCAGAAATCCATCCCCACTCCACCACAAAAATTTCCTTTCCAACAGAGTCAAGTTATGATCTAACCTCATCCTTCCAGAGTCTCACCAGAAATTTTCTTGGGAAGCCCCTTCACGTTTTTGGATTTTGGATTCAAATTAAAGAGTAAAATGTCATTTTTTTACCCCGTATAAGCAGCAAATGCCCTCACCAGTCCTTGGTTGTATTGCTTTTTGCAGTGCCCACTTCTGCTGTTCTCAGTGGAGCAGTCTAATGCTCTCAGTCAGGGGCTGAATGGGGCCCCAAAAGATCGGAGGTTACCTCTTCACATGGAAGGTTTTGCTGTTTGTCTTCTGCTGCTGTGTTTCCTCTCTCTCATGGATATCAGAGTGGGGAACAAAACGGAGATGAAGTTGGCGGTGGAACTGTAGAGAATCCCACCCTGGTTGTCAGCTCTCCATTACAAAAAGGAGGAAGTAAGTGAAGTGCCTTCTGCAGTTATTTATTACAGGACTTTGCCCCCAGTTCAGCATTTATTCCATTTCCACACCAGGGAGCCTAGGCAGCCGTTAGGTCAAGCTTCCATTCCAAATGCCTGCCTGAGCCTTAAACTTCAGTCTCTTGACTGCTTTGGTTCCTGAAAGCTCCTGAAAGAGTATCCCAAAGGGAAAGGCTTTAGGCCTCATTCTCCTTCTGCCTACACCAATGTTGTGCGTCTGTGCCATTCCAGGGCAGTTATTCTTGCTTTAAACACTGATTCTGATGAAAGGTGAATCAAGCCCTCTGCTTTTCTTTGGGATGAGAGTGGACTCATTGTTTTTTGAGTTTTGCTTGCAAGTGCGGACAATGTGCTGGAGCAGGATGTGTGTTTATGTATGGCCAAGGGTGTGCTACACTCCAAAGACTGCAAGGAGATTTCAAGTAAAAACAGACTCAAGAAGACATCCCCTGCCAGTCATGGAGGGCTGCTGCGGAGGAGCTAATGAGGTCTATGGCTACACAGCCTTTCAGAGGGGAAGAGATTTATAGTCAGTTTGTTTAAAATGCTTTCCTTTAAACAGTAATGCTGTCAAATCCCTGACCAATGCTTGACAGAACAGTATGTAGTGAATTAACTGTTCCGTGGCTTTCCTTGCTATTGACTATTCTGTATACCCTTCATAAACTGTAAATTACTAAGGATCATTGACAGCTCTATTATAATATATTCATATATTATTATTATTATTATTATTATTATTTTATTAGTTTGTTTCTCAGATGCATTTCACTTGCTTTATTTGAGGGAAAATAATAGAAAAAGACCTTGTTGTAGGATATATAGACTACAGTAGTATTTACCATACTGCCACATTCAAATACATATAGGTAGAGCCCTGCACGGATACAAATAAGTGGATCCATATCTGACCTGCATCCACAAGAAATGGTCCACGGATATCCATGTTGAATCCCGCGGATGCAGATATAATGCGGATATCCATGGGTATCTGCATATTTGCAGGGCTCTAGCTCTGTGCAGATAAAAATATGTGGATCCGTATCTGATCTGCATCCACAAGAATGGGCTGCGAATATCCATGTTGTATCCACGGATGTGGATATAAGGCAGATATCTGCAGATATCCGTGGATTTGCAGGGCTCTACATATGGGTGCAGTCGTTCAAACAACCACAGCAAGAAGCATTTGGAGTGCTGCATTTCATAATTTATGATAAAATTCTGTCCATTTTGTCAGGGTTTTATACCAAGTGCCTCACTTGAGAGCTCAGCACAGCTTCTGTAGGAAGAGTTTGCTTTAGCTATTATTGCAGTCACAGCATATGGTCTCTGAGAATCAGAGAACTCTAGAAAGAGGCAGGAATGTTTCCTGAAGTTTGTGTGTGTAAACTTCCCTTGCTTCTACGCTTAAATAAAAGTATAGCAATGATGCTAAAACTAGTGTGATGCTATTTTCAATATGATGTTTCTGAAGTTGAGGAAATGTATGCACTACACACATTTGGGAAACAAGTTTTACATTGTCATAGCTTAATTAAATCCAGACATGTCTTGCCAGAGGTCAAAGCCTGCATCTCTGATTCAGGACCTGCACGTGCCATGTCCGAAACTTAACAGCAGTACTACTCTGAGTTCCTAGAGTGCAAAAAAATGCTTAGAACATTCCTTAACAGCTGAAACCCTCTAGCACATAAGCTGTTGATGCAGTTTTTAGGCAGTTTTCCAAACTGAGTGGGTTTCTTGGCAGGCATTTCATTCTAAAGTAGTAGGTGTTTTTTAAGAATTTTCAGAAAGAGTTGACTGAAGCTAGAGATTTAGACTGTATATATTATCTCAGCCAGAAGTATAGTGTTTTTACGTAGCATAGTGCAAGAGGAGAATGTCTGAGTGTGATTCTGTGAAAACAAATCTGTTTGCTTGTAGGAACAGTCTTTGTCATTAGAAAGCTGACATACATCCTAACAAGGAGTCTGGTAGCACTTAAAAGAGTAACAAATTTATTTATCACATGAGCTTTGGTGGGAGAAAATCCCACTTCATCAGACACTTGAAGAGGGGTAACTTACAGCTCCCATTCTGTAAGTTCCCCATCTTCAAGCATCTGACGAAGTGGGATTTTCTCCTAGAAAAGCTCATGCAATAAACAAATTTGTTACTTTAAGTGCCACCAGATTCCTTGTTCATTTTGTTGAACTAGACTAACATGGCTACCCCTTTGGAACCTGAAGTGCATATTGAAAGTGTGAAGCAGCACCACCATGGACCAGCACAGCAAGCGTAGCACGAATGCAACGCATCACAAAAACACAGGATGGGCTACTCAAGTACAAGCACTGACATACCAAGGAGAAGTACCTGTAAGGGGCTTTGTAAAGCATGCTTGGATATTTGGGGAGCAGGAAGACTGCTTGTTAAGGCACTCTGCAGTACAAGTTTGTGAGTACAAACGCAGTGGTTTAGGTTGGGAGATTACTAAACTGTGTGCAAACAGTCATGAGGTGGCAAACGGAATTTGTCTAGGACAGTCAGAGAGTGTATGTGTTGACTGCGCAACGCAGTGATCATTATGGGACTGCAGTACACAGACACTTTATAGATGTAATTTGTGGTGATAAGCTTAAGCAGAGACCTAGTAATTCAGACAGTTTGGTCAATACTAAGGAAGAAATGGCTTGGAAATGTGTAAAATTAAAAACTGCATAATTCAGATGATAATAATTCTGCAGCTCTGGAGAGCAATAGATCTATCAGTGGAGATGTCCACTGACGAAACTCCTTCTTTCCAGCAGCTTCCTACTTAAGAGATTTCTTCCTGGATCAGAGGGTTTAAATAGCACAGAGCACTTGTGCTGTCATTTTCTCTCTGTCTTTAGATAATTTACACAGGCCTCAGCATTTCCATATCACAGAATCCCAGATACTGAGCAGTTTTAGTCCCAATCACATTTCTGGGGTTTCTCAAGACCTGTAGCTTTGCATGTAGCAGCCAAACGCTTACTACTCATCCAGAAACCCTCCTGCTTTTGGTAACTGCCCATTAACCCCCTCCCTTTGCCTAAGCAGATTTGTAGCTGTAAATCACTGATGTCTGTGTTAATGCTAAAGGCACATTGTAAAAATAAAACTGCCTGAATAAGAAAAGTACATACCAGCAAAGGATTTTCAAGTATATCTTCTGGTTTTCTTGAGCATCCTGTCTCAGGAAAGGTTTATTTAATGGTGTGGGACTGAAAAGCAAAGCCAGGCAGCTTTTGGATCCATAGCACTGCACACCTTCACTCACACTAGGTGGGGCTTCTTACTCTATCTATTAGAAGGCAGGTCACTGCTCCCCTGCAGTGCAATCCCATTATGGTCTGAGTGTCACTCCATCCTTCCCCTTGGGATGCAGCCAAGGGAGCATTAACAGTATATATTACAGGCAATTTAGTGGCATGTTCTAGTTTGTGAGGCACAAAAATACATGCACACACAAACAGGTGTGCAAATACTACATGTAGAAAGCTGTAACATGGTCTGTGTCTCATTGGAACTGAGATACGGCTACTCAGTGTTACTGAGAAAGCAACTCATTGGAGAAGATAACATTTTCTGTAGCTGAGCAAGCTGCTCACAGAGAAGGCAAAGGTCCATGTGGCTCTTTGCATAGGGCAGGTGGGAGTGGGACACCTGTTGAGCTGCCAGTGAGGAAGTGGCACAAAGCTGGCAAGCTGTGGTATAGCAGCGGGAGCAGGGTTTATCCTGAGTGATGTTGATCTCTTCAACTCAGAGGATCTTCATGGATACACAAGGAACCTACAGATGCTGCAGAATAATCATGGACATTCATCTCTTCCTTAGGCATGTCTGTAGTGCCCAACTCCAGGGTATATGCTTCCAGAGCATTGTTCTGTGGAGAAACAATCCCCCCTCTTTGTATGACAGGTTTCCTAGGGGGCTATGACAAAATATACCCCTCTGTTCACACCCTACACACTATTGTAATAATTTTTGTACAAGGCGTGTCTTGTAAGGTATCATTTGAAAACTCGTAATTTGTTGTTCAATATGGCTATGTCTACACTTAAACCTAGTTTGGACTTGCTTAGTTTGAACTAAGCAGTTTGAAGTTAGTTCAAACCAACCACATTTTTTTACTTTGAACTAACTTTTTAGTTTGAACTAGCTGCGCTTTTTTTCGTTTGAACGAAACACTGGGAAACAGCAGGTAGAGATGGGTGAATTTAAATCACCTGTTGTAATAGGAAAGGAAGCCATAGTCACAATTTAATCCTGCTTTCACACAATCATATCTGCATATCAATTTTAATTCAGCTGTTTCCCTTTGAAATCTTGATGTCCCATTCACTATCAAGCCAGCTACTCCATCAAGGGTTCATTCACTTGCTCATCCACTAATGTGATTTATGCCATCATGTGCCAGAAATGCCCCTACACCTCATGTGTTGGACAAACAGGACAATCTCTGTGCAAAAGAATAAATGGTCACAGAACTGACATCAGAAATCATGATACTCAAAAACAAGTTTCTGAGCACTTTCATCTATCTAATCACTCTAGGGATGGCTTGTTGATAACTGTGCTCAAGAAGGTCAATGGGATATCAAGACTTCAAAGGAAAAGGCTGAATTAGAAGTGATATGCAGATTTGATTGTGTGAAAACTGGATTAAATTGTGACTATGGCTTCTTTTCCCATTACAACAGATGATTTAACTTCACCCTCCTCTATGAGCTGTTTCCCAGTGTTTGAATCTTAAAAACTGCTCTGATTTGCTGTTACTGTATGACCTGAACCAATGTCTTATTCTCCCTTGCATTTCTTTCCTACCATTCTGTAAGTTCCCCCATCTTCAAAGCATCTGACAAAGTGGGATTGCTCCAATGAAAGCTCATGCAATAAATAAATTTGTTAGTCTTTAAGTAACACAAGACTCCTTGCTTCTTTTGTACAAAATAGGCCTATGTTTTAAAATGTGTTTGTTAAAAATTAAAATAGGCCTATGTTTTAAAATGTTTATTAAAATGACTGTTTTAAAATGTGTTTCTTGTAAGTAGAATTAATTAATTGTGTTTAATTTTGAATTTGTGTGAATATTTGAAAGTTTAATTTTTAGAAAGCTTTTTAATTAAACTAATTTTTAAATTTTATTAAAAATGGAGATAAGGAAAGAAGGAGGATGAGAAAGAGAAGAAAAAAAACAAGAAGGAAGGAGAAGAGAGGAAAGAAGAGTGAGAAAAAGAAGGAGGGAAACAAGAAAGGAAGGAGAAGAAAGAAGGAAGGGAAATGAAAATAGAAAAAGGGAAGAAAGGAAGAGAGAGAAAAAAGAGGAAAAGAGAAAGGAAAGAAGAGAGAGAAAAAAGAAAGGAAGTGAACAAGAAAGGAAGGAAGAGAAAGAAACAAAAGGAAGGCAAGTGAGAAGAGAAAGAAGTAAGGAAGAGAAAGGAAAAGGAAGGAATGAAAAGAAAAAAGAAAAATAAAGATGGAAGGATGAGAGAGAGAAAAAAAAAAAGAGATGGAAAGAAGAAAAAGAAAGAGAAAAGAAAGCAGGCTACACCCCTGCCAGTGCCAAGGCTGCCCTGCAGGCACTGCTCTGCTCAGCTTGGCGGCTGAGATCTGAGCAGCTGACCAGTGAGGAGGCACTGTCACCTCCCAAAACCCCACAGTGAGCGCTGTCTCTGAGCCCAAGCCTCTCGCTGCAGCCAGTCTTTCTTTCTTTCTCCAGTCCAGCATTGCTGGAAGAGTCTCGGGCTTGGATACAAAGGTTGCTGTGGGGCTTTGGGAGGTAACAGTGCCTCCTCACTGGCCAGCCGTATGCTGCCAGATAAAGTTGTGGTCTGGGGCCAGAAAAGTTGTGCGTGTGTGCACACCTTACAGGGAACAGTGGGCACAGCCGAGGCAGCAGCTCCACAGGGCAGATCAGTTCCCTCGGCAGGCTGGTTCCACCCCATGGGCTATAAGTTTGACTTTTTGCTTTTTTTGCTGAACTATACTAACACAGCTGCCCCTTTGCAACTATTTTGTACAGTGCACAATTGTAGTTTTGGTAAAAATTGATAATAATGCATAACTGCAAGATTGGACTCATAAACTAAAATTTTTGCTCATGACATCCCAGTACTTAGAGGGAACATTGCTGTTGCTGCAGAGAGTTCCCAGGAACAGCCAAACAACAAAACAAAGACATGCTGCTGGGCTAAGCATGGATGAGTCAGAGCATAGGGAAACAAAGGAAGTGCTCCAGCCAATCCCAGATCAACTCTGCTGTGGGCTGCCAGCCAATCACAGTCTCAGTCACAGCAGGCTGGGCTGGGCTCTCAGAGAGCCACTGCACCGTCCTCCACTGCACCTGTTCACTGTCAGTCAGTTGGCATGCTAATTTGATTGACTGTACATTGAACAAATCACAAAAAGAAAAGAAAAAGCAGTTGAGGCCTACGTGGGAATGATCCAATCAAAAGCCAGCCAGGACTCAGCCCAACCAAAGGCCAGGATGCTGAACGACTGACAGTAAGTGGCTGGTAGGGAGGCAGGAGCCCAGCCTGCCTATGGCTGTGACTGAGACTGATGGCCAATGCCTGACACCACATGGTAGGAGAAGCGGAAAGGGAAGGGGAAGTAGGGTTTGGGAGCTGCCCATTTGCAGAGAGGGATGGTCTGGGAACAGCCAAGTAGAGGAAGGGGGGTCCAGGACCTGCACAATAGGAGAAGGGTGGGGTCAGGGAGTCAGCATGGCAAATAGGAGCCCACAGAGCAGGGAAAAGGGAAATTCTTGCAGAGCCTGTGGGGTTGGGGAGGGATGTGGAGGGGGAAAAGGGTTAGCGGAGCCTATGTGGACACATGGCCTGCGACGGGTGTCCTGTCCTCCAGTGTGGGCCCCCCCCCCCATTGCATGAGTTTGACACTTCTGTTCTAGACAAAGGAATATGTGCTTGCCTTAATTTGCATTTAAGCAGTGAACAGAGTCATCAAGCATGAACAGAAACAAAGGAAACCCAAACAGGTGAGAAAAAGCTAGCAGGGGATATTCTTCCTCAGAGGCTCTTTCCCGTCTAATGCTGAGTTGGAAATGTTTTTCAAGAGGGGGAGTGAAACCATAGAAAGGAGGGACAAACACCACAAGGCAACCCCCTTCTCTCTCCCTGCCCAATGCATTCACTTCACCTGCAGTAACAAGTATGCAGGTGTTGGACTCTGGGGTAAGGGTCTTGACCTGCTGGATTTGATCAGTAAGACTGCTGAAAGCAAGTGGTGAGGAACTTTGCTTAAATCTAATATAGGTTTTTTTAAGATAGGCATTATTAAATGCTTTATCCCTGGTTTTTTTTGTAACCATTTATGACTTTGAGGCCTCATCACATCTGCTCACTGAAAATCTCTCTCTTTATAGTTAAATTAATTTTACTGTTTTATCTAATCCAGTGTGTTTAAACTGAAGTACCTGATAATAAACTGGCACTTTTCCCTTTAAATAATAATGGATTCAAAATATTTTGTACTGTCTAGGAGAGAACTAGTCAAGACAAAACATATATTTCTGTGGGAAATCCAGGACTGGTGGTGTTTTGGGGTCACCCTGCTGTACAGCTGAGGCTGGTGAAAGCCAGGGTGTAACCCCAGTGTGGCTGCTTCCTCTGTATGCTGTTCCCCAGTGTTTGAATGCTTACAACTGTTTTGATTTGCTGTTACAGTGTGACCTGTTTCCATGACTTACCCTTTCCTTCATTTACTTCCTTCCATTCTGTAAAGTTTCCCCCATCTTCAAAGCATCTGACAAGGTGGGATTTTCTCCCACAGACAGCTCATGCAATAAATACCTTAGTTAATCTTTTAAGTGCCACAAGACTCCTTGTTTTACTAAACAAGACTTACACGGCTGCCCCTTTGGGACTTGGCAGGCTGCAGTTACACACACACACTCAGGGTGCAGCTTGCATTCTGCAAGGCTGTCTATAAGTGGCTCGGGTGCACGCAAGCTATTTCAGCAAAACATTGTAAGATTCTCAAGCTTGCAGGACAGGGGTGAAACAACCCATCACTAATTTGGACTACTGTATTCACTGGTAAATCAAAGGGGCAGCCCACAATAGCTATGAGGTTCTATTCTGGTTTATGTCTTACATTCCTAATGCTAAGATGGCCACCAGCAGGCATCAGAAAGGGATTTTTGCCCCCCCTTGAATGTATTCTCAGAGGCTTTTTTCTCTTTCTACAGAAGCACCAGGAATGGCCATGATTGGAAATGGGACACTGGGGGCAGAGTGGAGGGCTCTGAGGTGGTGCTAAGCATTCTGTCTTTCAGATGGTCAGCTTGCTGGTGTACTGCCAGGGCCATCCCTAGAGGGGTGCGGGGCCTGGGGCCAATTGGCCTGTGAGAGGCCCCCGCGTCCTCCCTCCATGCTGGGGGAGCAGGGGGACCCCTCCCACAAGCCAGCTACTCCACCCCCATAGGTGAAGCAGGCCAGCCCCCGTGTCGGGCTCTGCTCTCTCACCATGTCTCTGGGCTGGCCCTCCCTGTCCCCATGGAGGAAGAGCCAGCCCAGGGGAGGTGTGGGAGAGCAGAGCCTGCCCTCTGGGCTGACACACCCTGCCCCTGGGCCGGCTGTTCTGAAGACAGCAGGGCAGGGGCCAGAGTGATTGTGGTGGGGGGCAGCAGTGTGGGCCCCATGCTGTCCTGCTCACAGCAGGACAGCACATGGCCTGGGGCGATCATCCCTCTCACCCTCCCCCAATGACAGCCCTGTGTATTGCTCACATGGTCGGAGTCTAACTGAGCTCCAGATGTTGGGTCACGAAGGAATTTTCTCCCCAGATCAGATTAGCAATGACCTTAAGGGTTGTTCACCTTTTGCATTGCATGGGTGTGCCACTTGCCAAGGTTATCTGAGTCTATCTCACTTAATCATTTCCCTGCCGTCACAGGTGCTCCGGCATTGGTACAACTTAGTCCTTCCTACTCCCTGCCTCTGGCACATAATGATCTAGTCTCTCATAGATTTCATTTACTTTGGTCTCATCTCCTTTGGTGGGTGGTGGTGGTGGTGGCCTGTGCTATGCAGAAGGTCAAACTAACTGACCTAATGGTTCCTTCAGACCTTATACTCTAGGATATTAACCCTGAGTACTCTCGGAGAGAGTCTTAAAGACTACAAAATACTTTTTTAAGAATTGTATTATTTCAAAGCACTAAATTTTTGCTTGTTTTATTTGGCCAACATTAAAAGCAAATCACAGAATTGGAAGTGTATGGTTGGAAGGGACCTTGAGCACCCCCCTCTTAGTCCAGTGTCCTGCACTGAGTCAGGGCAAGTAAACCTAGACCATCCCTGTTGGATCTAATCTGTTCTTAAAAAATCTCCAAAAGTGAGCTTCCATAACCTCCCTTGGTAACCAATTTCAGATCTTAATTGACTTCTGTGTTAGAAAGTTTCTGTAACCCAACTCTTCCTGCAGATTCAACTCATTACTTCTTCTATACCTTCACCAGACATGGAGAACAATTGATGATCATTCTATTTATGATGGTATGTGTCATATTTAAAAACTGTTATCAGCCTCCTCTTTTCTCAAAACATGTTCATTTTGCCCCCAATTCTTTTCATATACAGTGGGTTTGCAAAATGTTTTGTAGGTTTCTGCTCTCTTCAGGACTGTCTATTTATTCATCTTTCCTGAAACATCTCACCTGGAATTGGACACAGTGCACTAGCTGAAGCTTTACCAATGTTGCACAGAATAGGGCAGTTCTCTCTCTCATTACAATAGGTGATTTGACCTCATCTCTAGAGCCCTGCAAATCCGCAGATATCCACGGATATCCGCCTTGTATCAACATCCATGGATACAACACAGATATCCGCGGACCATTTCTTGTGGATGCCGATCGGATACGGATCCACATATTTTTATCTGCACAGAACTAGAGCCCTACAAATATGTGGATATCTGCATCCGCGGATGCAACATGAATATCCACGACCATTTCTTGCAGATGCAGGTCGGATATAGATCCACTTATTTGTATCCATGCAGGGCTCTACTCATCTCCATTCTGTGTGCTGTTTCCCAGTGGTTGAATCTTTACAACTTTTGATTTGCTGTTACCGTGTGACCTGTTCCCATGACTTTCACTTCCCTCCATTTGTTTCCTCCCATTCTGTACATTCCTCCCTCTTCAAAGCATCCGGTGAAGTGGGATTTTCTCCCATGAAAGCTCATGCACTAAATATATTTGATAGTCTTTTAGTGTCACAGGTCTCCCTGTTTGTTTTACTGAACTAGAGTAACACAGTTGCCTCTTTGCATCTTAATTCAGCTACTTACATTAATACACCTCAAGACATTAGCTTTTTGAAACCATATCACTTTGTTGCCTCTCATGCAATCTACGATTTTTTTTTTTTGCGCCATTTATTATTATTTTGATGTACTGTGATTTAGATGCATGAATGGCAAAATACCTCTTAGGTCCTCCCAAGTGGTGCACCTCTGGAGCCCTTGGTTCAGAACAGGACCCAGCAGGCGAAGGTATAACCCACATTCTTCTCATCCCAGCCTTATCAGCGCTAGGGTTAAGATTTTGTCAGTCACAGGCAGATCAGGGGCAACAAGCCACACCCCCTGGCCGCCCAGCGACTGCCTGTCACTGACACTAAACCAATGAGAGGAGACGACAGCCCCGCCCCCCCGGCTGGCCCCAGCCTATCAGCAGCCCGAGCACGGCGTGGGGCGGCAGCTTCTGCCTCAGAGCCACGTGACCCGGTCTGCCAGCGGCGCCGCGCGCGCCCGCGCCGTCATTCCAGCCACCGCCGCGGCGACCCTGTCACGTGCCAGGGCGGGGTGAGCGCGTCCCCGCTCCAAGCCTCGCGAGACTTCTCTGAGCGTGACCTGCCCTCTCGCGGACGGAGCGCCGCGCGTGCGTGTCCTCTGACCTCGTCGGGGCAGCGCATGCGCGGCAACCGTCTCTGAGGGTGGGAGCCAGGGCGTCGCCATTTTGGGACCGCCGCAGCAGGAAGCGCTGGCGTTCGGAGTTGGCGCGGTGGGAGCGGCAGGTCCCGGACACCAGGCTCCGCCCCGCCCCCTCCGCCAGCCGCGCGCGAGCCCGGAGAAGGAGGCGGGGGCCGGAGGCCCGCGATGGAGGCGGGGTACTACGGCGGCGACCAGTCAGGTGCGGGTGTCACCCCTCCCTGGGCAGCGCGG
The DNA here is from genome assembly GCA_007922195.1 of Podocnemis expansa. NCBI lineage: Eukaryota > Metazoa > Chordata > Testudines > Podocnemididae > Podocnemis > Podocnemis expansa. The sequence goes on from ML682006.1 coordinate 29,436,133, forward strand.
CCCGGCCGGCCTGAGGGCTGAGCCGGTCTCCGCGCGGCCCGGCAGTCGGTGGCCGCTAGCCCTGGGCGGGCAGAAGTGGCGCGTGGCGGAGAGCCGCCGGCCGGGGACGGGCCGTCACGGGCCCGGGGCTGCTTCCCGCCCCAGCCTCAGCCCCTCCTGTGCCGGGTCAGGAGCCGGTCTGGGGGCCGGGGTCTCTGAGAACCGGCTCCCCTCCGTCCCGCCCCAGTCAGAGGGCCGCCCAGCAGAGCATCCCGTCAGATTATTGCACGTGGGTGCCCCTGACGGCTGACAGGCCGCCACGATTGCCTGTAGTGTGTCTAGGTCAGGGGTCTCAAACACGCGGCCCTAAAGCTGTTTACTGCGGTACCGATGTCTTCAGCATCCTTGCCTGAAAGGTTTCAATGGTGCAGCCCTCTGGTTAATGTGCTGGTCCTCATGCGGCCTTCACAGTGATTTGAGTTTGAGCCCCTGGGTATAGGTTGCTGAGGATGACACAGTTGATGGTATGATTGACCAAAAGGGTGCCATCTTCAACTGGGTTATGCCAGTCGAGCCTGCCGGAGGTCTTGCCCAAGCTGGGATTTAATTCTGACCCTTGCTTAGTTAAGACAGGCCAGGTGCTAGGTTTTATCTCAGCCACTTTAGCTCATGTTAAGTGTAGTGTGTCTTGCTCAGAGTGGATTTTTTAAACATTAGCAATGGTCTTAGCTGACATGCATAACGTTTTAATTTTCAGTCTTGATGAGGCCTAACAAGCTATACAGCATGACTAGTTTGGTGGGCAAAAAAGAGTGAATTTTGACGTGTTGGCTCAGTCATTTATTTTAAGACAATTGGAAAGCCTTTTTGTTAAAGGCGTGTCCTCAGTAAGAAAATGGTGCTGCTTCTAAACATAGTTCTTGGGTTTTAAAATCTTAGCGCAGTCAGGACAAGTTATAGTCTAACACCTTAGTTGGCTGAGGTGAACCAACACATGCTAAAGCTGTAGCTTGCCACAGCTGCACTAGATTTTAAAATGTTAATTATTACATGTTAAAAAGACACTTTTCAGTGTTGACAGGACCTGATGTACAGGCCACCGTGTTTGAAGATTTGCTTGGTGGCTGTGTTATGTCCTGGCCACCTCTCTGCATGTTGATGCATATTAGGAGGAGTTTCAGATTATGTTAAACTAATTTGATTGTCCTGATATGATGGAAGAAAGCATCCTTTTTGGCTGTCAAGGTAGAGCCGTGGTTGCGAGCTTGACTTCTTACCACTTTTTGCAGTTCTGGTATGGTACAGCTCCTTGGTGTGAATGCAGTTATTTGTTTTTATGGTATAACTGTTTTTGCTAGGGAATTCTACCTTTTTAACTACATTTGGTTCTGAACCAATGTGGTTATAGCGGTATAAAAACTATGCCGACAAGCTCTAACACATGCATGTAATTAATGCCAGTAGGTCTGTAACACGTCTACTGAAGTGTGAATGTGTCTGCTTCATAATCATACGGTATCTTTGTTGACTATATGAGCTTCTTGGTCATGTTGTATTATAAGTTTCTGTAGCCTGTTTTTCTGAGATGTGAGTCTCTCTGTGATAAATTTTGCTCTGGAGATTATTTAAAATGATTTATTTTAAGAATGTAGATGACTGGAATCTCAGTTTATAATGAATCTCTTATAAAAGCAGCAAATTTTATTTTGTGATTTAACAGGCAGTGTGCTGTAGTTTCTGGTTCCAATACTTGCTAATGTCTTTTAACAATATTTGCTGTTTTAATTTTGAAAGTGGAAGTTCTGTTTGTGAGTCATGCCTATTGGCTCTCTGGTCCTCAGAACTGTCAAAAAGCTTGCATTTTATAGATACAGAAAGATGATATTGAATCTCTTCTTTTTTTTTTTTTTTTAATTTGGAGCAGATGATGGCGGAGCTACCCCAGTACAGGATGAACGGGATTCAGGGTCTGACATTGAAGATGATGTAAATGATCAGCATTCTGGATCAGACAATGAAAGCATGGGGCATCATTCAGAGGTACCAGTGGAATGTTTTCATTTGATCAAACCAAATGTCTTTTTGTAGCCTGAGTTTGAGAGTTCTTAGTGGAGATCGATTTTATATTGGGTTCATTGAACCAGACTCTTAGAACAGACTTGCAAAATGTACTTGCTCAGATAGTCAGGGCATGTTATTTTTTGGCAGGTGAGTAGGACAATAGTGTTTTCATTATGATAGTTATCATAGAGAAAGAGGTTCTCCACTTGGGCTAGCAAAGATGCATGACAGTTTTTTAAGGATGCTTTAGAAGTATCCTGACAAACATCACAACTTATTAATAAACTTCTTCATGCTTAATTTCTTCAGTTCAGGAATAATAATTCTTGAGGAAAAGAAATCCCAGAGCAAGCAAACCAGCTCTCGTAGTCAATTAAGTTACAGAATGGGGTTGGGGAAAATACATTGTCACTGTTTTGGGTCTGTTTTGATGTTTTTCTGTGAAAAATCTGATTCAGGTGGAAAGAGTCCAGCTGGTACTTTTCTCCCTGCAGTTTGTGCTATGGATGGCTTCTCATGTGGTCTGGAATCCATGTAGGAACAGGGAGTAGAATCAAACTGGCCTAGGAGTGGGATTAGTTAGAGTTGACATACTGGAGTTTTTGAGTGCTTTGGGGGAGGGAAGTACTGCCAGAACCGCTGCAGAGGTACCAAGCTTTCATGCAGATCCTTTGGGAGTGGCTAGATTAAAGAGAAGTTTACCATGGGCTGCAGAGGATACCCCATCCCTTCTGCTGCAGTTCCCCCACTCCACCACCATTGCTGGCAAGACGGTATGAGGAAATTGAACAAGGTTTTCTTTGCAAAGCTTTTCTTGTCCAAAGTTCCTTCTTACGGCTTTCATCATAGGATGCAATAAGCAAGGCCTATGAAATTCTGTCTTTTTGTAATCAATGACGTAGGAAAGACCCTATTTACTACTCACTATAAAATGCCTTAGTTCCAATTTAGCATCTACCATATATATTTGCATATAAGCTGAGATTTTTGTGCCTGAAAATTGGCTTCAAAGTAGGCACTCAGCTTATGCACGGGTGAATACAGTAGACAGCCACAGCCCAGCAGCTTCCCTGACCATGCTGCAGGCTGCAGCGCCAGAGTGGCTGGGGCAGCCCTATCTTGGGCAGTCTACCTGGGCTGGGGCTAGAGTAAGGAGGGGACCCCGGCATCTGGAGTGGCCAGATAACAGGGCCTTTGGGGGGGGGTGTTGGCCTGGGCATTGGGGGGTGGTTCAGGGAGGCTAGGGAAGCGGTGGCAGGGCCTGAGGGGATGGGGGGGTCAGGGAGTCTGGGTAAAGTGGCAGCAGGGGTTGGGGAACCCAGGGAAGCTTTGGCAGGGCCAGGGGGTTTGGCGGGGGTGGCTGGGAGGCCGGGGATAATGGCAGCAGGGGTTGGGGGTGAGGGGGAAGTGGGTGGAAAGGGTGTTAGGGAACAACAGAAGGGTACAGAGAAGGTGGCAGGGGGCAGCAGGAGGCAGGAGTGAGGAATGGAGAGAGCAGGGGGCAGCAGGAGGAGCAAGGGGGCAGGATTGAAGAATGGAGAGAGTAAGGAGACAGGGGAGAAGCAGCGACAGGGGTTAGGGATGGTGTCAGGAACTCCGGAGGAAGCCAGCAGCACTGAGTGGGTGGTGGGTTAGGGGCAAGGCCAAAAGGGGACCTTGGCTTATACACAGGTCACCCATATTTTTTCCCCCTTTTGGGTTCAGAATGGGGGGGGGGGTGGCTTATGCACGATCAGCTTATACCCGAGTATATATGGTACTCATGTACAGTAACTTCCTTGTGTAAGACTGGCTCTGTGTTTTAGGCTGACAGTACATGATGCAGATATCTGTTGATGTGTATTGTGCATTACAAACGTTTTAACTACTTAACATGATACAGTGTACCACACTTTATGTAGCATTGCATGCAAGCATGTTTTGTTCTCACAGCAAAGCTGTTTATGTACTATATTTTATTCAAACTCCAAGGTGTTAGAAAGAGAAAATAGAACAAAGCTTTTAACAACGTGGAATATATATTTTTTTAATGTACTTAAATTCATATTTTAAATTCTGAATGTCTTGTATTGAAAAAGTCAGTGCTTGCAGTAGGAAAAGTCAAGTCAGAAATGGCCAGTGGAGGTGATGTGTGAGTGCCTTTTGGGAGGGTGAAGAAGTTTGAGGGGTGGCATTGTGTAAGAGTCCTTTTCTTAGCATAAGTTGGATGACAGGGTCTCAGAGGGATGACTTCAAGTAGGTGGAGAATAGAGAACAGGTAGTATTTTAGGGAGTGAGTAGTTTCAGATTATGACAGGAATTGAAAAACAATAATTGCTGGTGTGATCAGGGGAGGGAATACTGGAGCCTCATGCAATTAATTATTCATCTCTTGTGTATTCTGGTGGAGCATTAGTATTGCACACTGCATTTATGTTTGTTTGAGATCTGCTTTAAATACACCAGCAGTAGCTTTCTGACTGTCCTTTGCATTAATCCACATGTTTATTTCCCCCCAGATATCCACAGTGGTTAAAATATAATGTGAGGGGCCCCAGAACCTTTCTAATCTCTGGGTCCCATTCCTGCATTGTCCAGGCCCCCTTCGTGCATATGTGGGCCTGATTCTTCTAGATTCTGGAATAGTTCTGGGGTGTTCCAGCTTACTTTAACCCCTGGATATTCTCTGCTTTAAGAACATATGCGAATAACATCATCAGGAAGCTAGCATCATCCTTAACTGACTTTGTTTTATATGTTTATAGTAGTATATGTATATAGTAGTATGTAAGGAGTACGTACTTACATGCTTAAATGCTCTGGCTTTGTTTGGAGACTCCTATGTATTTGAAAATGGGTAAAATAGTCTGTCCAGTTTATTTTAAACAAGACACCTAGTGCTAGATTTTAAAGAAGTTTGGTAATCTTAAAAACCACAAGTATGCTTTTCAAAGTGTTAGTTTTGCCTTACCAGGTTTTAAGGTACAGTAATTTCTTCTTTTCCTGCAAGTCGAGATTAGAGATGTAGCTCAAATTACAATGCACCAGACTGCCCTCCAAAAGGAATGTCTTTAACTGATACTCTACTTTCTGATTTTTTCTTATGTCATCTTATTTTCTTCATCCATAGGAAAATGTGGGAAGAATGACATTCAAGGGTAATAAAACCTTTGAGACAGCCTAATCAGATAAGTCTTTTTAATTACTATTTCGTCTCTAAATTAGAATTCAGATAGATTAAAAAAACAAAACTGAAGCTTTTTAAAATGTTCAGACTTCTTTTCCAGATTCTTAACTTAAAGAAAAGAGGGCTCCTGAAGATTTATTTACGTAGGTCTTAGGTTTGTAGGTACCAGATATGTGGGGTTTTTTTTCTTTCTACAATTCTTTTTCTTCTGGTGTTTCCTCCTCCACTCCACTTTATGTATACATGTTTTCTGTGATGTACTTATCAGTTCTGTCTTAACTGAATACAATTAGATAACACACAGTTTTAGTACAGTGATGCAAATTAAATCAAATTTACAGTGTGATTTAGTGGCTAGATCCTGTGATCAGGCCCATGTAGAGCCTTACTGAGTGTAATGGGGCCCTGTGGGTATATGGATCCATCTCCATATGTTCAGTTGTAGGACTGGGACCTAGGATTGTTATGGGAAATCTTTTCTTATTACCTTGGGTTTTTAATAAAAATTAATTGTCTGATCACCATTTAATGAGTGTATAAATTTTGATGTAATAATTCATGGGATCCTTCTGGGTGGCTCAATTTTTAACTTCATGCATTGATCCAATGTCCTATTTGCTAGTCTGTTAAATGTTTTACATAGAGGAGTAAAGCTGTAAATTTGATTTTAATACATTTTTTACATTTTACTGTACTAAAGTCTGCTGTTGAATTCTTTCAGCTAAAACCTATAAGGACATCTCAAGTAAAACGTTTATAGATAAAGGGGAGGAAGAAAAGAAGGCAGAAGAATTAGGTGATATAATAGGGTGGGACACAGCTACCTGAGACCTACATATCTTTAAGGTTGTCTGATCTTTTCTTTGAACTAAGTATTGGAAAAGAAAAATAGAAAACTTCTGATACTAAATTCATCTGAGTTGCATAATTTCTTCTCAATAAATTTTTAGAGACGAACTAGTAAAATAATTGACTGTTTCACAAGGCTTAGATCCCAAGCTGCTTTTTGCTTATTGTCTAAATCATCATATTTAGTCATTAAACTAAAATTATATTTCAACAAAGTCACATTCTTAATGTAACACATATAAAGTATGTACTCCAAGGCAAACTTTCATGAGCTATTTTATTCATAAATGCTTTTCAGCTCATATAGTTACCTGTATGTTTTCCATTATATTCATGCAAAAAGGTCTTTAGAGTGTCTCTTACGTATTTGTAATATGTCAGGGCACAGTGGTCTTAACTGAGTGAGGCTTCTCGCTGGACACTCAGTAAACATAATTAAAGACAATTCCTGCACCAAAAATCATGTAGGCTAAGTAGGATATTAGTTCCTCTTCAGTCTCAGGAATGACTTTTTGCTTACTGTCAGTCTGTTACTGTCTTAAAAAGAGATGTTTTGTTCCATGGAAACAACATTAATGCTGCTGTAATTGCTATGATTTTCTATTGCAGTGTAATTTCTAAGATACACTACTGATGTCTGTCTGATTTTTCTGCTTTGATTTCTTACCAAGTAGTCTGAATACTAAGTTACTAAGATCTTTATAGCACATTCTGAAAGATAAACCAAATAATCTGCAGTCAGCACTACTGACCCTACAAAATGTTGAGTTCTGTTAATGTGAGTTTCAGATTTTTACTTTCTCATTATGTATCCCCAAAAGAGTTTTCAGCCCTGTAGATTGTGAGATAAAGAATTTAAACATTAATATTAATTTGTATTGCAGTTTCCCTTCTCAGCAAAGTCTACTGCTACTGCTGGTAGCATGAACAATTCTCGGTAAAATTAAATTAAAAAAAAAAAAAGGGCAGACTTGGAAAGAGGTTGGGTGGGAACTTACAAGGTTCTTCCACTACAAGGTGACCAGATATTCCTGAAATCCTCCCCAGCTATGATGATGGCCAGCATCTAATCTATAGATGCCATCTTGGCATTCTTGATTCCGGCACTGACTGCCCAGCCCTATCTATCCCCCAGCTACAGCTTTCTTCTTGATCATAACTCCCTCTTAAAGAATGTGTTGAGAGAAAGCATACCAAAAACAGCAGGAGTCAGTAAGTGTGTTTGACATGTTCCTAGTACATTACTTAGGAGATACCTTGCTGTGGAGGGGAAGAGAATCAATGTTAGGATTAGTTGATTTCAGAGGGAACTTGCAACAAGCTGTAGGAGGCAATTAGTACTGTGGTAAAATTAAGAACTACTGCTCCCTTGCAGCTGCAGGAACTTTCTACCCTTATGATTAATTTTAGTTTGAATTCTTCTTAAAATTAATATATTCTCTTATTGAAGTACTCTAGCTCCTTATAAACATAGAAAGGGGGAGCTACATAAAATACTATCACCATCAGCATGAGATTCAAATGGCATCCAGTGTGGCAGAGAAAGGGAACCATGAAGAGGAAACGTTAGCTTTAGTGGTGCTGCTGAGTGATTTATGCAAGTAACGTTCAGTAACATTTTGAAGACCATTTTGGTCACTTGCATGCTTTAAGGGCAGGTAGTCCTGAATACTGTCTCTGTGCTTTTCTGAGTGTGGTGTTGTATGGACTGCTAGTTAGAGATAAAAGCATCACTTGAATTCTGGGATCTAAGACTCTGAATAGTAAATAACAATGGGGTTTGTTTGTTTTTTAGTGATTATGGTTCTGGAGATAGCTGTTGCTAAAATCAAGATCAAAATTCAAGTGTGTGTACCTGAGAGTATTTTAAGTACAATTGGAGATTAACAGTGCTCTTCAGTGTAGCTCTGGTTTAAATTCGCCTGGAATATTATATGCCAGTCTTAATTGTGGGGAAAATCCATGTGGAAGAAGTAGGTGGATAAGGAGTGTAACTTGCCAAGGCAATTAAACCTACAGCCAAGTGAAGACGCAGGTTGAGTTAAGTCTATAAATGTGTTCATGATAAATAAATGGAAGAGGTTAGTCATTTTGCAAAGATGATAGACCACGGAGTCTAAAGCTAAGGAACAAAAAGTTTAGATTAAGCAAGAAAAAACACTTAGTGAGAATGGAGGTTTCCCATTTGCATTAGTGCTGTGGAGAAGAATGACTTGGGTATTTTCACTGTGCCTTCTGTTTGGGAGGGAGATGGGTTTATTTTGGCATAGTAAGTTTGATTTGCTGAACCACTGAATTGGATAATATCTATTGAAAAGAAGTCAGAAGAGTCTTTTGGGAGGAGTAGATAATTTGGGGGGCTTTTTTACAGGAAAAATTAATATTCCTTTTTTTTTAATCCTGGAGAAGAACTGGATGATAGAAAAGTCCTTTTTCCAGGTTGGATAATTAAAACTTTAGACCTTGTTAATGACATGAATATTCAAAGGAATTTTTAAAAATTAGGCTTGTGGCATACAAAAGGCTAGGTAGGATTTGTTTAAAAAAAAAAAACCGGCTTGCTTTACTTACATAAGTATCAGGAATGTCAGCTTAGGTGTTCCTTATCATTAGCAAAGTCAGCTCCTGGGTGTCTGAGAAAAAAATATCTCACCACTTGATTGAAAGGGCTGAGGGGCTGAATCTTTTTTTTTTTTTTTTTTTTTTTTAAAAGTCAAATTAATCATTGAAATTAAAAGTATTAATACAAATAAATAGAAACCGGTTTTAAGTTTGAATAAAAAATTATCCTTTTTTTTGTTAAGCTTTCTCTCTTGACTTGTCAGTTCCATAGCTCTGCAGTGCAGATAATACCTGAATTTCTAATATAATGTAGCAAGCAGGATTAAAAAAGAAATCTGCTCTTTGTACTGTCTAAAGAGCAAGGTACCGACCCATTTTATGCCCTTTGCAGTATATATTAATATAAAGAATAACAGTAATTGCACACATTATTCCAGAGGGAGATATATTCCATGCTAGTCACACAATCCCTTCTTTGGGAGTTTATGGTTGTAAGGCCAGGATTTTCAAAGTCAGTCAGTCTGTTCTGGAAGGGTCAATTTTGGGTGGGAGCCCGGTCTGAAACATCCAAAGAGCCTGACTTTCTGAAGTGCTGTGTGTTCATCCTCTGAAAAACAGGCCCCTTGAGATGTCTCATGTTGAGTATGAAAGACTACTGTTTTCTTAAATCTTGGCCCTAATAAATGATTGGATAGTAAACTGGACAGACTTCTCCTGAGGATCCACTTTTAACATTGTCACTGTTTGACTCATTTAACAGTTGAGAGCTATTGCTGTTGCGTAAATAATCCAGTGTTTGTTTCTGTGTATAAAATATTTCCAGGTTGCCACAATTAAAAAAAACAAAAAAATAACAAATAGAAGTTGTTCTTTATATCATTGTCCTTCTTAGTTTCACTGGGATTGTTTTTCTTTTTCAGAATGAACAAAGTGATGGAGAAGATGGTGGCCAGACTGGAGGACATCAGATGACAGACTCTGAAAATGAAGACACCCCAAGGCACAAAGACAGTGATTCTGAAAATGAAGACCCTCCAAATCACAATGCCAGTGATTCAGAAAATGATGTGGCTCGTGGAGGTAAAGACAGTGATTCAGATATTGAGGACCATCCAGCTGATCATATGAGTGACTCTGAAAATGAGGATGCCTTAAATCACCATGCAAGTGACTCTGAAAATGAAGAACCTCAAAAAAGTCACAATAGTGATTCTGAAAATGAGGATCCCCATAAACCTCAGGCTAGTGAGTCAGAATATGAGGAACCTCAAAAAAGTCATGCTAGTGACTCAGAAAATGAGGAGCCTCTAAAACATCAAGCCAGTGACTCAGAAAATGAGGAGCCTCTAAAACATCGAGCCAGTGACTCAGAAAATGAGGAGCCTGCAAAACATCGAGCCAGTGACTCAGAAAATGAGGAGCCTGCAAAACATCGAGCCAGTGACTCTGAAAATGAGGAGCCTGCAAAACATCGAGCCAGTGACTCTGAAAATGAGGAGCCTGCAAAACATCGAGCCAGTGACTCTGAAAATGAGGAGCCTCAAAAAGTTCATGCTAGTGAGTCTGAAAATGAGGAGCCTCAAAAACATCCTGCAAGTGACTCTGAGAATGAGGGCATTCCCAGACGCAAACAAAAAATAGAATCTGATGACAGTGATAGAGGGAATGAGAAAGAGCCGATGCAGAATGACTCACGCCATTCAGATAGTGAACAAACAGGAGAAAGATTTCATGCATCTGACAGTGAGGAGGAAGGTCCTAAGAGAAGGAAGATAGCAGAGAGCGATGAAGAAGAGGGGAGAGAGGAGAAAGCAGTCAAGAGGAAAGCAGCTGTCTTTTCTGACAGTGAGGATGATGAGAAAACATGTAAGGAAATACTAACTTCCATCAAAACTATATAAGAACTACAGCGTAGTGGATTACTAGCTCTTTCTTCAAGAATCAAATTTAGATTTAATCATCTGGTATCTGATAAGTTATGGCTAAATATCTTGGAGAGGGAGGGTATTCAATAAATGCTTCTAAAGCATTTTCTGGAAAAGTTCATTCTATTTTGGCAAGCCTTCATTGCTTGAGGTCCCAAGATAAGAGACAAATTTAATCTATTGTAGCTGCCAACAATGCAAAGTTGTTCAGATGTCCTTTGAATATTTATTTTCAGCATCCATTTTTCCCCACAGGACTTCTGTGTAACTAAGTTCCTAGGGTTGATAGTGCCATATCTGTAAATTGCTCTCTCATAATCCTGTTCTACCTAGGAATGGTTGCTAGGGGACAGCAGCTCTTTTTCTTGATGTATGTAGCCTACTAACTTGTAAAGCACTGTGACAGAGCAGTATCCTAGCTGATGATTTTTCCATACACTTTCTTTAAGAATGATTCTGCCTTGTACAATGACTTTGTAAAAACTGCACTTTACCAAAACAATGTTCCCTGTTTTATTTAGAACTGTATTTAATTATTAGCTAAAACAAATTTTTACTGGTATCTGTTTGGAAGCGACAGTCAAGGAATGAACAAGTATAAGTACCTTAATAAATGTGAATTTCCTTAGGGTAGTGAACAATGAGGTTTGACAAGGGATGAGTCCCAGCAGCAGTATGAACGTCCACTGTAAGATCACGTTAGTTCTTTTGTGTTCCAGATAGTCTCACAGTTGCCTTAGCAGTTGCTTAGCAAACAAACTTGTATTAATTAGCCCTGCAGAGTTGTTATAGCTATATGAGAGAGAAAATTTTCTCCCTGAAGATGAAGCAGCTTTCTCTCAGGAGAAAATGAGAGAGAATATATATAAAACTCTACAAAGTCATTTTTAGATGACTGCACTTGAAAATTTCCTAAGAATTGTACTGTCTCTTAATTTTTGTTCTAATTTACTGGTAGCAAGTTTGCTAGTTTTTGTAAAAGAGATAAGAGACTTATTTTGCAATATGTTCACTTCTTGCATTTGACAGCAATTTGGCTGAAGTCGTTTTCATTGTTATACTTATATAGACAGTTTCCTCTTTGTGTGGGTTTTTCACACAAGTGGGGGGGGGAGAAATTATTTTAAAAATGATGGTAAAACTTCAAAAATAGTCAGGGCTCTGGGGCAATCATATCTGAAACTATTTTAATATATTTATTGAATTGATTAGATTTCAAGATGACAATATCTCTTTAGAGAAGACAGGCAAGAGTATGTACATAAATTTTAGTGAAGACTGTTTTAGAAATTCATACTACTGATAGCATGGCTAGGAATATTTTCCCAAAAATCAGACATTTTTCTCTGTTGTCAAGTAATTTTTCTTGCCACATGGTAACTGTTTGGCAGGATCACTTGTAATTGACCAGCTTGATCACTCTGACCTGTAATATGTTCCTGTGTGTTAGCAGCTGCAAAGAAAGGGCGCATTATCTCAGATGTGGACGAGTCTGATAGTGATGCTGCATCAGTGAAATCTGACAAAAGAAAGAAAAATGCTGTAGGATCAGATAGCGAGGAAGAGAGCAAGGACAATGCTGGAAAGAAAAAGGAAGAGAAGGATCTTTTTGGGAGTGACAGTGAATCAGGGAATGAACAAGAGTAAGTAAGTTTCTTTCTAAATGTGAATTCCATGAATGCTCACAGGGAGATTACTTTAGTTCTTTATATGTTTTAGGTATTCCCATAGCTGCATTTGTAATTGCCCAGCAAACAACGTTCTGATCAGTCGTATTTTTCTTGGGTTATCTGTTAGAAGTGAAGGATATAAGTTGTCAGCTGTTGGCTGCGTGTGTGTTCTCCCACCATGTATGCTGTCCCATAGGTAACCAAGACACCAAACCATGATTGGATTATCCAATAAGAGGGATAGAGAGTTTCATTCACAAAGGTACTAGACCAGGTTTATTGTCAGTTGAGTACAGGAAAAGCATTTTATATGTGCTACAAGTACACTTAATAATACTGGCTCAGTAAACAACAGGACTTTCCATTCCTCATTTGTGAGACAAAGACGCTCCATCTGAGACCTTGGTTTATATGCTGATAAAACAAGTTACATGTCGCCCTTTTGATGTGTGTGTGATTGCCCCTCTGACGTGGTACGATTCAACCCTTTGACGTGATAAGATTCCACTTTTTATTTTGTACTGGATGGTGAGTCCAAAACATTTCTATCCATTGTATCGTTCCAGAGTCAGCAGACCCTTATTATCTTTGGGGTATTGGGACGTTCTAGTACCTTTCTGAAATGTGCTTGCGTATGTCCTCTGTACCTAGTGCTTCTTAAGGAATGTGTGTGTTTGTCAGTTTCTGTGAACTTGCAGGCAGGCTCACAGCCTGACTCCTGCTACCTTTGCTTTCTAACAGCAGGGCTTGACTGCTACTTCAGCTAAGGCCTCACAGCTAGCCTGTTATACTAGGTCCCATGTCTCTGGTTCTTACTTCCTACTACATAGTATATTACTATTACTTTTTCAGGAACCTGATTGCAGATATATTTGGTGAGTCTGGTGATGAAGAGGAGGAGGAGTTTACAGTAAGTATGTAAATCCCTGTACAATTAATCTGGTTCAATTTTATTATTAATTTGTTTTGTAGGAGTCTGTCATGGACCAGGACCCCATTGTGCCAGTGCTGTTCAAACAGAGCAAAGACAGCCCTTGCCCTCAAAGAGTTTACAGTCTTAACATAAAAGGCAAGAGCCATCAGATGGATACAGGTAGCCCAGTGATAGAGCATAAGGAAACATTGAGATGGCATTGGTCAACATTATAGCTAAGCATTGTTTTAGACATTTATATGCATGCAGAATTAAACCAGAACCACTGCTTCTCTTTAAATTCACACTATATTCCAGAATAACTTTTGTGTGTGGACAAGCCCTGAATCTGTGCCAGATTCAATGAGGCCTTGCTGTTTGGAAAGTGCTCTGAGTAAAAATCCCTAGTGGCCTGGGTTTAAAGACTAGCATGAAGAAGAGATCAGTAAGAAGAGAGTGCATATATTGAGAAGATGTGAGTATACCCAAGAATTTAGCTCCCAACATTGACTTGCACTGTCTTTGTCACCAGGGTTTTAACCAGGAGGATTTGGAAGAAGAGAAGACAGAGGCAGAGATGAAAGAGACAGCAGATGATTCAGACTCTGATGACAACATCAAAAGAGGGAAACAGTAAGTCCATGTGTAGACATGGCATTTTCGTCTTCAAATGCTTGCTCATGTTGATTCCAATTGAGGCGTGCGTGCCCTGCGTGCATGATCTGCTGGAAACTTTTCCCCTAGAGTACCTGCAGGGTAGATTGTGGAGCTTCCTGGAGTCATGCCTTTATGCCATGCTATACAGGATCCCACCAGATATTCCCCTCTCTGGTTCCTTCTTAACGCCTTGACGGTCACTGGACCTTTGTTGGCTTTCATTCAGCATTTCCCTTACCACTACATTGAGTATCTGTTAATGTTTTGTTGTTAGGTAATTAATTAGTTATGTTCTTGGAAATTTAAGGATTCTCAATTAGCTGGACATCAAGTTTTCACTCTTGGCTCAGGGCCAGGGCATGCTAGGGTTTAAGTCCTGTGAGACTTGCAAGAAGCCCATGACCAGGGATGACCCTCACTTCCTTTTGCCTGAAGCGTTTGGGAGAGTTCCGTCTAAAACATTGGGTCTCAACCTTTTGCGGGTCATGACACACTTGACGGCGTATTGTGACCCTACAGGACACACCAGCCCATTCTCCCTGAGCTGAATCTAGGCATCTTCCTGGGTCTCCGTGACACACTTACCACTGTGTGGCAGCACACTAATGTGCCCAGACACAGTGGTTGAGAACCACTGATCTAAAAGACTCTTTCAAGATTTGCTGAAGTTTTCATCCAAGAAATCAGAAGGACAGAGACCAGAGACTGAAGTTCTTAATGATGGAGGAGGCCCTGTGGCAAGAAACTGGAGACTCAGACTTCAGCAGACCAGCTTCAGTAAGAAGTGCTGTGACATTGAGCAGAGAGGTACTGCAGGCCAAGGACTCTACTACTGAGCTGTGGCACCGTCTCTCCTCTATAGCCCTGAAGACAGGATCAAAGATGGCACTGTGATCATCACAGCACTCCTTCACTCACCGGTGCTGCACAAGAAGAAGAAAACAGAGAGGAGCCATTCTCCGTGTAAAGGAGTGAAGGAATGGAGCAAAGTGAGACCCATGTTGGGCTTCCGGAGCCACTCCGTACCTCCTAAGTGCCATTGACTCTGCCCTTGAGAAGGGGCAACTTTGAGTCCGGTGCCAGTATCCTTTCCTACAAGGGACATCTTTGAGGACGATGTTCAACTCCCTTCCATCCTGGAGGCCTGTGAAGTGGCCCAGGAATTGATAGAGGAGCCAGCGCTGCATGCTTCTATGCAGGTGCCCAGCACAGCACTGAGGAAGCCTTTGGTACCACCTAAGGGGAAACCAGTGCTGATTACTAGGCCTCGTTCCCCACAGCACCACTCCTCAACACTGAGCAAGAGGTCCAGGTCCTACTCTCCAAGGCACCATCCTCCAGTGGCACTGCCTTCACTGAGCTCCACCGGCACCGTGTCAGATGCCACCACAGCACCAGGCACTGGCACCCACACCAGCCCCATGTTTGAGGCATGTAACAGTGCTAGCCTTGGTACCATCTGGCACCACACCCCAGCGGTTGCCTGATAGCAGGCCTTTGCTAGACTCCTAAAGGTAATTGGTGTACTCCAGGAAGAGTTGGTGCCCAGAAGACTTTATGGAAGGAGAACCTCAGTTGTCTGGGATGTGGCCTTTACGGTGGCAGATACCTCCTCAGTGGCCCTTCAAGGGTTGTACACAGGCAGGTCTTATTCCCAGGCTTTGGGGCTTCACAAACTGCAAGCGTGCCTCCAGCGAGGAGGGTGTCTAATGCAGCTCGGGCGAGACATGAGCCAGAGGACCCATAGATGGTAGAGTTGAGTTCTGTTGTTTGAGACCCTGAGGGGGTGGAAGATCCAGAACCCCTTCTGTCAAGGGAATTGTCGTCTTTGCATCCAGATGAGGCAGTAGCTGGGACCACCCCACTTCCCATCCCTTATGATAGCCTTACCCACCAGGAGCTGCTGAGGAGGGTGGCATATAACTTGGGTCTTCAAACAGAGAAAGTTGTAGAGGATGTGGACCGAATGGTCGATATTTTAGTCCCCAAAGGTCACCCTCCTGCTCATAAAGACCACTAAGACCCTGATGCAAATATCAGAATCTCTTCCACTAAATGCCAAGCGTATGGAGAGAAAATACTTGCTTCCTTCAAAGGGTCGTGAACATTTCTATACACATCCCTAACTGGGATCCCTGGTTGTGGCCGTGGCAAATGAGAAGCAGCAGAAACAGCCTGTCTCTGGGGTGAAGGCTGCCAAAAAGCTGAAGCTCTTGAGGAAGAAAATTTACCAGGGGGGGTATCTCCAGCTCATGATGGCTAATCAGCAAGCTGTCCTGAGCAGCTGTGACTATAAATCCTGGAAGTCCCTGCACAGATTTTCAGCCTCACTCCTGTAGGAGTCCAAAGCAGAGTTTTCTGCTATGATCAAGGAGAGGAAAGTAGTTTCCAAGACCTTACTATAGCCAGCACTAGGATGCTGTGGATGCAGGATGCAGCCACATGATCCATGGCTACATGAACGACTGTTAAGAGGAGTTCATGGTCACAAGCTTTGGGCCTCCCTAGGAGGTAAAAATTACCATCCAGGATTTGCTGTTCGACAGGCCAAAGCTTTTCTCATCCCAGACAGACTCTAGGTTACAGAGTCTCAAAGACTCGATGGCTGTTTTAAAATCTTTGGGCCTGCGCACCTCAGTAAACCAGTGCAAGCTGTTTAAGCGAGCCTTTGCCCCGTTTCCACCAGCAGAGGAAGGACTTGAGCAGAAGAAACTGCCCTATTGGGAGAAATAATCAGCACTCCTCTACTCAGGGCTGGATTAGCTTGCACCACTCATTGGCCCAGAAAAAGACTTTTGACAATAACCCTGAGGACAACATCCCTTTCAAATACCAGGATCCAGATACTCTGTTATTTTACAACCATTTGTTCCAATTTTTCCATGCCTGGTCCTGTGCACAATAAAATAGGGTTGTTTCCTCCAGTTTTGAGTTATGTCATGTTCCCACGCTCCCACCTCCTTGTCCCTGTTCAGGGACCCTTCCTACAAGCAACTGCTGCTGCAGGAGGCGCAGGCACTTCTGAGTTCAGTTACAGTGGGAGAAGTGCCCATAGAACTGAGAGGGAGAGGTTTTTATTCATGATACTTCCTAATCCCAAAACTGAAATGGGGCCTGCTTCTCATTTTGGACTAAGAAACCTGAACGGGTTCATTCACAAGGTTCACTTTCAAATGGTTTCATTAGCCACCATCATCATTCCCTCCTTGGATCCTGGAGATTGGTATGCTGCCCTGATTCTGAGGGATGCTTATTTTCTTTTATTCATCATACCGCATTGCAGATTGGTTTGTTCATTTCATATTTGGGCACTGCCATCTGCAGTTTACAGTGCTCCCATTTGCTCTGGTGGCAGTACAGAGGGTCTTTACCAAATGGCTTTCAGTAATAGCTGCTTTTCTGAGAGAATCAGGGTATTCCCGTACTTGGATGACTGGCTGGTGAAGGGCCAGTCCAAACAGCAGGTGAAATCGCAGCTTCAGTTTGTTAGGTTCATATTCGACAGTTTTAGATCTGCTGGTGAACTAAAAGAAGTTGATGCTAGGACCCACACAGCTTATAGAGTTCGTTAGGGCCATCCTGGACTTGAGAGTAGCAAGAGCTTCCATCCCTCATTTCCAGGCCATCAGAGACATCATTTTAAACCTGTGGAAACATCTTCACACCACAGCGTGATGTTGCCTGAAGCTGTTAGGCCATTTAGCAGCTTGCACCTACATGATGCAGTATGTGAGAGACAGGCTGCTGCGAGCATGGTTAGCCTCAGTGTAGCGCCTGGCCAGAGACACCTTAGACGGGATAGTGTGTGTCTTCCTCCTCACATACTGGACTCCAATGTTCCCTGTAAGCCCATGATGCAGCTGAGCAGGTTCTGAATGCTGCTGAGCAAGTTCCTTGCTGATTCCCCGACTCCCATTGGGCCCCTTCCCTGCTGCCTTCCAGCTCCTCCAGTGCATTCAACAACTTGTTCAGCTGCATCATCAGCTTTGAGGGAACACTGACTGTAAATAAACAAAAAGCAAGAAAATAGAATTAGATTAGAAATATCTTTGTCTTCTATTCTCCAAATTCACTGGAAACGTGAGAGGCAGATTTAGTGCTTGGATTCTTGTCACACTAGTCGGTGGTCTCAAACACTCTGACCGTAAAGCTATTTCCTGTGGCCTGCAGTGATACCATTGTTACCAGTATTTGCAATACTGGTGTATGAAAAGGTTTCAGTGGTGCAGCCCTCAGGCCAGCATACTAGTCCTCATGCAGCCATCGTGATGATTTGTTGAGACCCCTGCACTATGTCAAACATCAGCCAAATAAAAGCTGTCATACAGTTTAGTCAGAACCAGACAGTAATCCTTGATTAAACATACTTAATTAAGAATTCATCCTGATCCTAAGATCTAACCCTTCCTGAAATTGTAGAGCCTTTTATCAACAGACAACTTATTGATATCCCTGTCTTTACCATACATAGTTATTAATTTTCCTGTCCATATGACCAGTTTAGCAGAGGTTGGAAATTCAAGCTGCCATTTACTGGAGCAAGTAGTTTCCTTTCTTTTTCTGACAAAGCTCATAATAGAATATGCAAAAAGGAGGGGTACAATTATACAATCTTGTGAATAGGAAGGGAAAAATAGACTGAAAGAACAGAATTTCTGGATATGTTTTTCTGCTATGTTGCTGCTAATTTATTGCAATGGATTCTGCTTACAACCCTATATAGAGAACATTGTTGCACTGGTGTGAAGTTATATTGAGCCAGAATGTTTACACATAACACTAAAGAAATGAAGATTCATTCACATGAACCTAAGAGTGATATACCTTCTGTGTATTCACACCATGGTGCTCATCTATTTCAGGAATGAAGAAGTTTAAAAAACTCCATTAGGTGAAATACAACATCCTTTCAAGATCCAAAGGAGCAGCTGTGTTAGTCTAGTTCAGTAAAACAAAGAAGGATCCTGTGGCACTTAAAGACTAACAACCATATTTATTGCATGAGCTTTTGTGGGAGAAAATCCAGTTCATCTGATGCTTTGAAGATGGAGGAACTTAGAATGTAAGTCTGATGAAGTGGGATTTTCTCCCACGAAAGCTCATGCAATAAATATAATTGTTAGTCTTTAAGTGCCACAGGACTCCTTGTTCATGATACAACATACTGGGTACAAGCTGAGTTGCTACGCTGACATTGCTTAGTGCTTGCCTCAGTGGCCTTGTGTGTGTGGGGGGGGTCTTTCTGCCTGTCTGGGGACGGCTCCGTGTCTCTGTCTTTCTGGCTGTCTGGGGGTGGCTGTGTGTGTGTCTGTCTGTCTGTCTGGGGGTGCCTGTGTGTGTGTCTGTCTGTCTGTCTGATTGGGGGTGTGTCTGTGTATCTGTCTGTCTGGGGGTGCCTCTGTGTGTGTCTGTCTAGCTGTCTGGGGTGGCTGTGGGTGGGGAGAATCTGTCTGGGGTGGCTGTGTGTGTGTGTTCTGCGTCTGTCTGAGCGTGGCTCTGTGTGTGTGTCTGCCTGCCTGTCTGGGGGTGGCTCTGTCTGTCTGGGGGTGCCTGTGTGCGTGTCTGGCTGTCCGAAGGTGTGTGTGTGTGTGTGTGTGTCTGGGGGTGGTTATTGGGTGGTCCACCCGTGTGGGAGGGGGGGGCACCTGTGCTGGAGGGCTCCAGGGCCAGCAAACTAAACTCTTAACTCTTGCAGCAGGGGTAGTTTATGCAGCTCCTGGCCAAGAGCCTTCCCCGCCCATCCGCCGGTTTCTCCAGCTGACCCACGGTTGGGCGCCTTCCCAGTCGACCTCTACCCCCACGCTTCCCCCGCTCCCAACTCTGACCCTGCTAAAATCCCTCCTTCCTGCTTGCCTGGCCGCCAAAGCTGCTCCCTGGCCACAGGCTGCTGCCACCCCGACCATCATCAGGGCAGGAAATTTCAAACTGACCTAGACCGACACAGCCCCTTGCCAGCTGGAAAACTGCATCTTCCGGCTCACTGGAGACCGTGGCTGCTGGCTGTGCGCTGGCGGCAGCAATCTGTGCGCTGGCGAGTAATTGTTGCTCTGCGTGTTAGTGCACAGCTTACGGGGAACATTGCTGGACTCTCTGAAACGGTGTTGCGAAACGCAAGAGGCGCAGGCTGGTTTTTCCACTCCACCCCCCTGAGCTCATGTGTTTGGTCACAGATGTGTCAGATGTGGGACGGGGAGCCCACTTACCGGTAGATGACTTCAAGACATGGGAGTTGTGGTTGCAGGGGTTGCTGTGTCTTCATATCAACATGAAGGACCTGAGGGCAGTCTGATTGGCGTGTCGGACATTCCAGGATCAGCTGAGGAGCAAGGTGGTATTGATCTCGACAGACAACAGATCCA
This sequence comes from Podocnemis expansa, assembly GCA_007922195.1. Lineage (NCBI taxonomy): Eukaryota > Metazoa > Chordata > Testudines > Podocnemididae > Podocnemis > Podocnemis expansa. The sequence goes on from ML682006.1 coordinate 29,456,274, forward strand.
CAGTGTTTTATGTCAACAAGCAGGGTGGAGTGTGTTCCTTTCCTTTATCAAAAAGCCCTTCACCTTTGTGACTTCTGCACTGCCGGGTTGATCTGCTTCGTAGATTCCTCTCTCTCCGGCCATCAAAATTCCCACACAGATGACCTCAGCAGGTCCTTCCTGACTCTCAAATGGTCCATCCATTCAAATGTGTTAGCTGGCATCTTCCAGGGGTGGGGTTATCCCCAGGTGGACCTGTTTGCTTTGGAGATCAATAAGAAATGTGTGGTCTCCTGCACCTTTCAGAATTAGAGTTCAGAGTTAGCAGATGCTTTTTTGATCCAGTGGACTGGTAAGCTATTTTATGCCTTCCCTCTGATGCCTGTGATCCAGAGAGTGCTGTTAAAGATCAAATAGGACAAGGCTACGGTCAGTCTGGTGGCCCTGGCATGGCCAAGGCAGCAATGGCATATGACCCTGCACAATCTGTTGTCCTGCCCTCTGATCACTGTTCCTCTCCTGTCGGATCTCCTCGCACAAGAACAGGGGGCAATGAGACATCCTAACCTGCAGGTGCTGCACTTCAGGGCATGGAACCTCCATGGCTGGGCCATAGGGAACTAAGGTGCTCAGCGAATGTCAGGGAAGTCCTCCTTGGGAGCGGGAAGCCCTCTGATAGGCTAACTTATCAGTCTAAGTGGCAACAAAGTGAGGTTCTTGGCCCTTGTCTGCAGCTGTCCCATTAGTGCTAGACTACCTGATGGATTTAAGGCATCAGGGCTTGTCAGCTGCTTCGATTAAGGTACTATCTGACGAAGTGGGATTTTCTCCCACAAAAACTCATGCAAAAAATAAATCTGTTAGTCTTAAAGTGCCACACAACTCCTTGTTTTTTTGCTGGACTAGACTAACACAGCTATCCCTTTGGGAATCAAACCATGGGAAGCCTGAAGTCAAATTACCTTTTGTAATGCGAAAAGAACCCATAGTCTTGATTCAGTCCTGCTTTCACAGAATTTAGCTTGCATATTAATTCAAGTTCAGCTGTTTCTCTTTGAAGTCTTGATGTCCCAGCCACATCTCTGACAACAGTCATTAACAAATCATTTATCGAGTGATTAGAAAGATGGAAATGCTCAGCAACTGGTTTCTTTGTTCTGTGGTTTCTGATATCAGCTGTGTTCATTTATCCTTATGCACAGCGACCGTCCTGTTTGTCCAGTGTATAAGGTGTTGGGGCATTTCTTGCACATGATGGTGTAGACCACATTAGTAGATGAGCTGGTAAATGAGCCTTTGATGGAGTAGCAGGCTTGATTAGGACCTATGATGGTATCTGTTGTGCAGATATGCGGGCAGACTTGGCAGCGTGGTTTGTTGCAGGGGTGTGTGCCTGCTTCAGTGTTTCTGTTGTTAATCTGTATTTGCTGGTGAGTATCTGTTTAAGATTGGGGGGCTGTCTGTAGGCAAGGAGAGGTCTGTCTCCCAAGGCTTGAGAGAGAGGGATCATCTTTTGGAATAGGCTGTAGGTCCTTAATGATCTGTTGCAGAGGTCTGACTTGAGGGTTGTATGTGGTGACTAGTGGTGTTCTCTTGTTTTCTTTCTTGGGCCTCTCCTGTAGTAGACAACATGCATTCCCCTGTTGTGCAATAGGATGTCAGTCTGATTCTCTTGAGGCTAACAAGACCACCGTTTGAGCCACTGGCAGCATGTTCACTACTCTATTGTCATGGAAAGTGGCCTTCCTAATGGCAGTTACATCGGCCAGAAGGGTATCAGAGCTCTAAGTGTTGACATCTGAATTCACGTGCACCATCTTAAGGCAAGGTTCAGCTGCATCCACATCCTGCTTTTTTGCCCAATGGTATCTCCCAGTTTCACACTAACCATTTTTTTGTCAGTGTGCTTTCCTAAACTGCACAAGACTTAGAGTGTTTGTTGCACATATTGAACTTTAGATGAGCTCCACCTTTTTACATTGATCAAACAAAGACGTTTTGAAAGAGCTCACAGTTGTTTGTGGTGGGTGTGAACAGAGTAAAAAGAGAACTGGTATCTTCTCAATACGTTTCCTCTTGGATCTCATCCTACATTAAGCAATGCTACACGCTGGCAGAAGTGCCAGCCCCAGTGATAAAGGCTCATTTGACAAGGGTGCAGGGCTTGTCAGCAGCATATTGTAGACATCGGTGAGGCTGCAAAGCAGGCATCTGCCCACACCTTTGCAGCTGATTACACCCTTGCTCAGCAGATGTGGGACGATGTGTTCAGATGAGCGATCCTGGTTTATGTGAGGATTTAACTCTGACCCTGCCTCCAAAGGTAGGACTGGGGCATTACTTCAATTGGAATAAACATGAACAAGCACTTGGAGAAGAAGAGAAACTGGTTACTTACCTGTAACTGGTGTTCTTTGAGAGGTGTTGCTCATGTCCGTTCCAAACAACCGCACTGTCGGAATAGTCTGGCAAGAAGGAACAGGAGAGGGGAAGAGTCAGCAGGGCCCTTTACACACCATGAAGGTGTGACTCTACAGCCAACACTGTGGTACTCTAAGGGAAAAGTTTCTAGTGGATCATGCATGTGGTGCGTGCACATCTCAGTTGGAATGGACATGAGTGACACCTCTCGAAGAACACAGGTTACAGATAAATAACTGATTTTATTACTCAGGCTACTATATATCCTTCTCCACACTATCTGACACGTGATTTCATGTGACTGCGTTCCTCAGAGGCTGAGTGGGCTGCCTGCTGGCTTAGAAAGGCAAGAGGCCATATCAAAGTAACATGTTCTTCCACTGGGCCACCAAATTAGCTCCTCCTCTTTTTTCCATTCTAACCTGGTTTTGACAATTACTTCTGAACCCATAGCAAATCACTGGGTGTGTTGCTCCTGAGCACAGTAATTTCGTATCGGAAGCTGAATGAAACTGTCATCCAGTCACTTCCATCTCTACTTTAGATGGTCTACTGGTGAATTGCTACATGTAGGACCATTGGAGGCATAGGTCTGATACTCTGCCAGTGCAGGTGATGAGGTGTGGAAGAAGGTAAAATCAGTCTGTTTCCTCTTCCCATGCTTTTGCATATTGCTTCTTTAGTAACAGAGCACCACATCTGTGTTGCAGCTGCTTCAGCATAGAGCCTTTCCCCTACAAGTACAGCAGAGTGAAATGGATTAGGATCCTTGTCAGTTTCATACTGCTGCTATGGGCAGGTGAGCAAAATGGGATTTATTTCCTGACTATCAGCCAGTGCATAGGATAAGGATTTACTCCACAAGTCTCCAGCGTAGCCTTTCCACAGTTCACAGGAATCATATTCTCTGTCACTTAGTTTAGTCCTGGGCATCATCTGAATATCAGAAGTGGCTAATAAAGCTGTCAAGTGTCTTAGTCAGTCTTAGCTGACACAGATGTGTGTTAGGAACTAGACTGAGATGGCCACTTTCACTTGTAACCTTAACAGATTTGAACTCTGAACTTCCAGGGTTCATGTTCTTTGGTTGTTTCAACAATCATAAGATTTTTCCTGTAGATTTGTCTATGGATGGCTTCCCACTCACAATCTTTGTTTACCCAGCCTGTAAGAAACATTGCCAAATGTAGCCTTGCTAAGGTCACAAACTTACAGAATATAGTGCAATTTTTATACTGCCTCCTTTACTTTGGAAATTTGAGGGAGAAAAATGTGCAAGCTCAATGGAAAACTATTTCAAGAAGAACAAAGCACAGGCCTGGAAGTCAGGAAGCCTGAGTCCTAGTCCAGTTTTGGCAAAAATTTCTGAGAGACTGGAAATCACTTGAGCCCCTCTGTCAGCCAATCTTTGTGATTGTCTAATAGGGATATGTGCTTGTCTTATGGGGATATAATGAGGCACATTGAATGTTCATAGAGCATAAGAAAAGCCTTAGATCGATTGCACTAGGAAAATATGCAAAAACCATTATCTGCACAGAAAGAAGCGAAAGTGGAGGATTCCTAATCTGACTTTCAGCAGACTCTTTTCGTGCATTTCAGCATGGATTTCATGTCAGATTTTGAGATGATGCTACAAAGGAAGAAAAGCATGAGTGGCAAGCGCAGACGAAACCGTGATGGTGGGACATTTATTAGTGATGCAGATGATGTAGTCAGTGCTATGATCGTTAAGATGAACGAAGCTGCAGAGGTGAGTTTTCTCATGTGCCAGGGATGTTGGTTAAATGCCATTTCTGTTCACCGGGGAAGTAATTGGTTTTAGATAATATAAGTAGTAGTATGCTGCAAACAGCTAAAAGTTTCAAATATCCAAATACTTCACTATTGCACAAAAAAATTCTTCCATTTATCTGAATTTCAGTTTTCTACAGTTGAAAATTCGAGTAGAACTGTTGCTTGTTATTTAGCTGTAAGGAAGCTGTGTATAGAGCTTTATAAGATATATTTGCTCTCCCCCCCCCCCCATGTCAGCCACCTTGGATACTCAAGGTGTATTTCTCAAGTGCTTGCTTTTCTATACAGGCTTCTTGGGATTGAAACCTTCTTTGGATTACCTACAGCATTACAAGTAACAACATATCGTGGTAGATGATGGCAGAATTATGGGAAAGGAACAAATGATGGCAGAGCACCCTTTCTCAAGGAGAGCAGATTTTGTATATTTAGGGTATTTTTTTTGCCTTCTTGGCGTTCAGGGTGTGTGAAAGGTCACACTCTAGTGAGGGTGTGTAGTATGAGTATTTTAACAATAACCCAAAAGAGTTTTAGGGAATGAATTAGGTTTCTTGAAGCATGTGTCAGGAGGAGACTTTCCCAGGCTTGCAAGATAGCAGAAGTTAGTGAATCACACTGAGAAAGAGACGGAAAGAAACAGGAAGTGAAGAGATTGTGAGAGGGGAGAAAGTAGCGGGGATGCGAACTGAGCTGTAGAAGAAAACTGCAGTGCTGAGTCTTTGGGCAAGGACAAGGCACCAGTGAAGTGTCTCAAATGGAGTGATAATTTTGAACATGGAAGAGAAGGCAGATTTTTCAGATCTAAGCCTCAGTGCAGCTTGTGTTTTTGGAGTGGGAAAGGAGGTTGTTACACTAGTCAACAAACATGAGGTGACCCAAGGCACAGATCTGTTGACTGTAATGGGATTTCTGTATGTATTCTGTGCACAGTCTTTTTAGGATCAAGGCCTTTGATGATAATCCCTTTGGAACTGGGACCACATCTTTCTATTTGTTTTTTGAAGTACCCAAGCACATGTACAGGTGGTGGTAAATGACTGAAATAATGTGTTGTGCTTTGTCCAAAAAGTGAAGATTAAATTAGCTCTATGCATGCATTTTACATAGAATGCATGCATTGTCTCACGTTTCCTGTGGCTTTGATACTTACAGTTTACATAACTAATGTGTTGTTTGAGTAGGATATTTTTCTGTATTTTATTAAATAGCTTTATAAATTGGTTACCCCTGTATAATGTGCATAAGTTATTTAAAAACTCTAAATTAGTTCTGGAATTATGATAGAACTGAAGTTGAAAAAATTATTCATTCTGTTAGGACTTCCCCCTTTCACTTTACCAGCTTTTAAAGAAAATGCTGAACAACTAAGTTTGAGATTCATTAGAGAAATCTTTCTTTAAAGTGGGTTTAAGGCCACATGAAGGCATGAGTTGTCCACAACTGGGATTTGGGTACATGTCAATTGGTTAATTTCCCTCCATCAAGAGTTACTGTAGTTTCCCAGACTGCCATTTTCCTGCAAGAGAAGACGCATCATTTTGCTGTGAGTGTCTTGAGAGCTGGGGTTTACTGCTGCTCCTTTTTTTTTTTTTTTTGGGGCGACTTATTTGGAAATTCTTTCTTCATGGATCCTCCCCCACCCATGCAGGAAGATAGACAACTGAATACACAGAAGAAACCAGCACTAAAAAAGTTGACATTGCTACCAACTGTAGTTATGCACCTTAAAAAGTAAGTGTTTGAGTCTCCCAATTACTTACTCTCCTGGGGAACAGTGGGAGGGGGAGAGCTACATACATATAGTAACCCTCTGGTGGTGGTGGTGCTGAGAGCATCTAAAAAATAATGATTTCTTTCCATTCTAGCTACAATGTGCTAGACTCGAGGTGGTTCCTCAAAACATCATTTATCTTGAAAGTTGTTAAAATGTGTTGCCACACTGAGGTTACAGTGTATTGAACAGGTGCAGCCAAACTGCAGCTCAGGAGCCACATGTGGCTCTTGAATGAAAAAGTGTGGCTCACAGAAGAACGTTAGCAAATCAGTTTAGTAGGTAAAAGTAGATAGCTATATGCCTTAGTGTGGCTCTTGAAGGTTTACTAATCAACCTGTGTGGCTCTGGAGTTCCATAAGTTTGGCCACCCCTGGTATAAAACTACGTGCTGTGAAGAAATGGCTGCCTGGTTAGCCCCTAATTAAACTATGCTGAATGCTTTATAGTTTTGATTTTTGCAAGCAGTTTGAATAGTTTTATAAAACTCTGCGGCTTCTTGGAACAAGTGCTTCCTTTTAGTTCTGATGCTTATGACAAATAATTTTGGAGTATGAGGAACTTACAAGGATCTCCTTCTCTGCATTCGGGAGCCACTATAGAATATCTGCTGTGCAGGAATCAAGAGCAAGGCCCAAGAATTTCTGTGCAGTGGAAGAGGAATAGATGTGTTTTGGAGCTTGCATTCACCAGCTGTTTGAAGTAGTCCATAACTCTTTCTGAAACTTTGACCTTTGTTTATTCTAAATTTTCCAGGCAAGACCTTAAGGAAACTTTCATTGACAGTGGTGTGATGTCAGCCATCAAAGAGTGGCTTTCCCCTCTTCCAGATCGGAGTCTACCAGCACTAAAGATACGTGAGGAGCTCTTGAAGATCCTGCAAGAGGTTAGAAGCTGGTATCTTGTTGTTTGGCTTGGTCTCATTTGCATCCTGCATGCTGAATCTGTTCTATGAACTTTTAACCCAATGTGTACATTTCAGAAAATGGCATGTGCAGGTGGTAGTGAGATGCAGCCTGGATGCTGCTATCAGCTGGTCATGGGTGAGGCATGAGGTGGGTCAGACTCTGACACAATATTAGTTGCAGTGAGGGAGGTTTAGACTGGATAGTAGGAAAGCTTTTTTCACCAGGAGGGTGGTGAAGCACTGGAGTGGGTTACGTGGGGAGGTGGTGGAATCTCCATCGTCATAGGTGTTTAAGGTGTGACTGGGATGATTCAGATTTGGTTGGAACAGGGTGTTGGACTAGATACCTCCTGCAGTCCATTCCAACCCTCATCTTTTATGATTCCATTACTGCTGAGTTGCTTTAAAACTTGACTCATTTTAATAGACTTTTTCTATCTCATGTAACTGCTGCATAGCTGGACAAAGCTTGGCATGAGGACAGCTAAGAAACTTCAATTCCTTAATCCTGATCACCTCTCTTTTTAATTTTTCCTGCTTTACAGTAGCAAGCAATTGTGTTAATCTTTGGCCTAAGGTACTTGTAAGACTGAGGGAAAGAGCACACTGTCCTACACATAGACACACTCCTCTTACTGTTCCCATCTTAGTCAGTGCTACCTCTAATGTATGGTCATGCTGCATCTGAGCTGCTCTGCCAGTCAAGTTCCCTCCATAGCAGTTGTTCTCTAGCTCTGATCAGTCATTTTCTTTCCTGTTCACTATGGCTATGTCTACACTAGCAAATTACTCCAAATTAAGCAAGCTTAGTTCAGACTAATTTGAACTCTGTCTATAGTAGCCTTTGGCTAGTTCAATCCTAAAAAGAAATTTAGTTTGAACTAGCCAAAGCTTAGTTCAAACTAGTTAGTTTGAACTTGTCACTTTGGCTAGTTTTAAACTAGCATGATGTAGACATGCTAGTTTGAACTAAATAAGTTTGAAATATCTTTTAGGTATTTTTAAACTAATTTATTTTTAAGAAATGAAGTTACTATTTGTAAGAAACTATCGAGGTAGATAGCATGCCAGATGTCTAGAACTTTGGTTCCCAGCTTATTCCTTTATGTGGATCACTGCATCATCATTAAAAGCTGTTGTGGACCACCATGTAAGCAAGCCTTTTAAGCATTTTAACATAGGTATGGCTAATGGGAGTTGAACTTGCATATCAAGGGGTATTCAAAATGAAGCCATTTCTAATTTATTATGCTCACCCACAAACATATTGCACTTGTCAGAATATGTTTACCTGCAGTAACTTTCTCACCCCGCTACCCCCGCGGCCCACCTGTTGTACCTTCACGGATCACAAGTTGGGAACCACTGATCTAGAAAGATAAGAGTAGTCATTTTTAATTGTTTAAAGGTGGACTGCAACTCCAGTACAGCCGTTTAATTAAAAAATGGTCTCTGGAGTGCTTTTATAGCTATGATGAAAATAGCAAGTTAACAAAATATATACCCTGCTTTCAGTTTTGTAAGGGTAGCTATTGGGTTTCAGTTATTTTTAACATTTGGCACCAATAACAATCAAATATAATTCATGGTCTACTGCGTATTTTTCTATCCTCCAGCTGCCTAGTGTGAGCCAAGAGACCTTGAAGCATAGTGGGATTGGGCGAGCTGTGATGTACCTCTACAAACACCCCAAGGAGTCAAGACCCAACAAGGACATGGCAGGGAAGCTAATCAGTATGTAAACCACCCCTTTATCATGTCTGGCTCATGGAGGTCTTGTTTTAGCATTTAACTTGGGTTTTTTTTCCACACACTGATTTTTCTCCTGTATGTTGATCAGATTGAACTGATGATGCAAGAAAATCTGTATTATTATAGATTTATATGTGAACTGTTGCTTTACATGTTCAAAGTTCCAACAAGACATTTGTGTTAAATCTAGTTCTTTTTTTATGACTGAATGACATCAAGTTGTAGTCTGAGTGGAATAGAACAGGTGTACGTTATGGGTGAAATCACATCTGCTATGATACTGTAATTCCTTCACACTCATTATGCTATGTGTTCTTCCTAAGCTTTATATATGGGCAATTTCCTGAAATGTGAAAACACAAGACACAAATTGTCAAGGATAGAGGCAGATTTTGTTAGTAATAACAGTTAGTGAGAGGATATATCTGAAAGGGGAGAACTCACTTTATAATCGAGAAGGTTGGATTTTAGAAGTCACTTTGTACTGATTTATATAAAACATAAAAAATGGTTAATGTTGTGGTTGAAAGGACAAGCAGCACAACGCTTACCTTAAACTGTTACAAGTTACGTTAAGACATAGTGAAGTCCCCTGCAGGTAAAACATACTTGCCCACTGCTGCTGTTTCTGCATTGAAATGTTTCTTTTTACAGATGAATGGTCTCGACCTATCTTTGGCCTTACCTCAAACTACAAAGGAATGACAAGGGAGGAAAGAGAGCAGAGAGATCTGGAACAGATGCCTCAGCGAAGGAGATTGAGCAGGTAGGAGTTGCAAATACAGAGAAACAAAGAATGTTGCAGTCTGAGATGCAGTTTAGGAAACCTGACTAGTGTATAGACAGCTAATTGGTTAATAAAGTGTTTGGGGACCTGCATGCTTCCTAAGCCATCTTTGTCCCTTAGAAGATTGCTATCATCTTTATCTTGGTGCAATTTAAAATGTGTTGCAAGATTTTCTGTACTGGATAATGAAGAGGTTTTTCTTTTTAAATTTGAGGCCTTCTTGACTGTTCTCTCACCTTGAAGCCCCATATGTGATGGTAGTCAAGTTCCCGTTGTTTTACTCTGTTTAGAAAAATCTATGCATTCCTATGAAACAGAGAGACATGGTAATCCTTCTTGACTTTCTCAAAACCAGGAATCACATGCAGGTTAACTCCTGTAACATGCTTCTGTATCACTCTTGACGTGAAATTTACCCATGTAGTTGCCCCCTTGTTCCTTTCGAATAGCAGTGGAGTTGATTATACCTGCGCCGTGTGATCTGGACTGACTGCCAGCATGCCAAAAGATGTAGTTCAAGGATTTAGTATTGGTAAACATTTCTAGTCATAATTGTGGTCCTAGGAAAATGAGCAATTGCTTCTTGCTTTGTCACCACCTGACAGTGAAGTTCAGCCTAAATCACAAGCCAGCAATTTTTTTGCAGGCGTAGTCTTGTTTTGGTCTCCTCCATTGTTCTACATAGTAATTGTATCTTTTTTTTAGGCAGATTTGGATTATGTTCTGTTTGAGCTGATGGATCGTATTTTTATGTGGTGGGGTTTTATTATGGTGTTCGTAAATCCAGCTGCATAGCTGCCTTTATAAAGTCACACAAAATATTTTGGATATGTGGGAGAGGCTGTTACGGTAGGTTGTCTTATCCTGTGAAGGAAACCCATAGCCTGCAGCTATAATATTCTGCTTTGTCTGTACAGCTCTGGTGGTCAGACCCCTCGCAGAGACCTGGAGAAGGTATTAACAGGAGAAGAAAAGTAAGTTCTCATCTTTTCTTGTAGCATCCTGGCAATGATGAGAAGACTGTGCACTCATCATTGAAGCTGTCTATTTTCTGTTTGTCATGGAAACACAGGTGGTTGATGGATGGGCCTGTATTTTTAAAGTGATTACAACTGTTTGAAAGCATCATATTGATAGAGTGATATACAATGTGAAAGTGATCTATTTAGTACACGTACTTTCTTTTGTTCCCCAGAGCTCTTAGACCTGGTGACCCAGGATTTTGTGCCCGTGCAAGGGTTCCAATGCCCTCCAACAAGGATTATGTGGTCAGACCAAAGTGGAATGTGGAAATGGAGTCTTCCAGGGTAAGCAGCGAAGCAAAGGGAAGAAATTTCTCTTATGTTATCCTATGTCTAAAAACTCTGTGATTTAGACTGAGAATCAGCTGATCATTTAAAATCACTGCTGTATTACTTCAGCTGCCATTGGCTCATGGTATGTTTGTAGTCTAAGACAGTGGTTCTTGACCATTGTGTAGGGACACATTATTGTGTTACCACAAGGTGGTAAGTGTGTCACAGAGAACCAGGGAGATGGTAGGCTGGTGTGTCCTTTTGGGTTGCAGTATGCCACCACGTGTGTTGTGATTCACAAAAAGCTGAGAATCACTGGTCTAAGGGACCATAGGTCCCTATAGTCTATAGATGGGGTCTGTAAACCCTATCTAATGGTTCCTTATCTCCTAAAAAAGCAAATGAAAATCAGTGGCTGACAGAGGAACAAGCTATTTATATCAGGTTACGGTTTGGACTCCAATCCTGTTGCTGTTGATCTGAGTCAGATGCCCCTTACGAGAACTCCTCTTAGCATCCCCATGCCCCCTTCCTATTGGCTTTCTCAGAGCTGTGCAGAATCAAATGCTTGGTAAGTAGATACATTTTGCCACTAAATGTGGCCCATGCATTTCATCTGGGTTCATCCCTTTATCTTGTACAAGTTAATTCAGGTTTGCCCAACCTGTGGCATGCAGGTCAGAATCCAGCCTGCCAGGGGTTCTTACCTGGCCTGTGGAGCCATCACACACGAGAGCTAGGGCCAGGCTTGGGCCCATGTGGGCTGTGGGTTTGGACATGTAAAATGCCCCTATGGGCTGTCTGACTGTGCAGCTGTCTGGTTGGGGGGACCTGCAGAGCCACAGCAGGGAGCAGCTGGTGAAGTGGGGAAGCTGTGGGGGGGGCAGGCGGCACCCACCAACCTCCATCATGCTCCCTGGCTGGTCCCGGAATCACTGGCCATGTGCACAGCCCTGGTGGAGACAAAAATGTGCATCTGCATCCAATCCACATTTGCTCAGTGTCAAACTGTATTTGTGCCTTGATGGCCATGCCACGCCTATGCCCACCTCGCAGCAGCTCCTGCAGTTACCAGTCATCTGATTGGGTGGCCGGCAGTGAGGGAAAGGGTGGGGGTAGCTGTCAATCACCAGCTAATTGGTGGAGTATGGGGACTGGCCATTGGGGCTCTTAGTCAGAGGCAGCACTAGCTGGTAAACCAGGGGTCAGCAACCCTCGGCGACTGAGCCTGAGGGGCATGTGGCGCCACTCAGGCTCCCCCACTCGCCCTGTTCCTCCTGGCGCTGCTTGGCCAGGTGGAAAAAGCTGTGTGCTGTGGCAGCGCTTCCTTGCTGGGGCCAGCAGGGACAAAGAAGCCCCAGTTTGTGGCTCTTGTGCCCCTGTTGACCCCACCACTCGTGGGCAGGGCTGGAGGGGAGTGGGGCGGGGCAGGTCGCTTGTTTCCAGCTCTCACCCCAGAGCTGGAGCTGGCCCTGGCCCTGAACTGGAGGCCTGGCCCTGCTCCACTTTTGGCCCCACTCCTGGCACCCACTGAGGGTGTGGCGGGTGGGGCTGGCACCAACCCCTGCAGTAAGGTGAGCGCCCATGAGGACCGTCTCTGATTGGCTGGCAGATGCAAGCACAGCTGAGCTGGGATCTGCTAGAGCCCTTCCTTTGTTCCCTGCTGTGCTGTTTACATTGCTCACTGCTCTGGGCAGCTCCAGCAGAGGCAGCAGCAGCTAATGCACCCTGGGCAGATCAAAATAGAATCTGCATCCGAGCTCCCATCTGCAGCAGAGGAACTGCTGATGCAGATACCTGCCGATCTGAAGTGGATACTCCTGGCTCTGCAGGGCTCTAGCTGTGTGGCCTGCATGTCACAGTGGGGTGCCAACACAGGCAGGGCTCTGTTACCATGGCAGCTCAGGGGAGCCAAAAGAGCAGCTGCTGGGCAAGAATGTGCTGCCTCCTGCAACTGGGAGGGGTGAGAGCTGAAGCTCCCAGCACAGGGAGAAAAGGGGGCCTGGAGGGAAGTGGCAAGGAGTGAGGCGAGGGAGGGGAGTTGTGAAGTGCTGGTGGGGGGCAGTGGGTAGCAAAAATTAAGGGGCAGGTCCATGGCTTTTGCCCAGGGCCCCAGAAGCTCTAAGACCACCCTGGAGACCTGCGATGCGTGAGGGGCTGAGCAGGGGGAGGAACCAGGCAATGTCAATGCCCAGCAGCATGAGTTGTTGGGGTGAGGGAGGTGGCGTGAGCCACAGGCGAGGTGCTGTGGGAAGGGGAAAACTGCTGCCCCACCACGTTCCCCTGCCTTGCGTTGCTTTTACAGAACCAAACTGAATTTGTAAGATGGGGCTTATTTTTGACTGTTTAAATTTTATTAATGATAAGATTAATTTCTATGCCTTATCTAGCCAAATTTTGCTCAGCAGCTCCTGAATGAGAAAGAATTGGCAATGTGGCCCCTCATCCAAAAAGGCTGGACACCCCTGGGTTAATTCATAGAGTTGTTAGTCTCTTCATATGGCAAATCAAATGGAAGAGAAAGGAGAGAGCATTAAATCTGCTGTCACTGCTGTCGTCATTTTTCCTTCCTTTCATTAATTGAGATGTTGTTTCTAGCCCGGGACTTTTAAAAAAGGTATTAGTCGCTTGGAAAAGCACAAGAGACGATTTGCTGAACAGAAACGACTCAGCAAAGTGCATCGGGCCATCAAGTTCAGCATTGAAGGCAACAGAATGCCCCTGTAACCCAGACACTTTGCCTTCCTCAAGATTTAGAGGTATCTTTTAAGGGAGGTTTGAACAGTGCATGTGCTTCAGCTGGCAGTTTGCACGTACAGTGAAAGCTGTGTGAATTCACTAACCTGAAAGTAGGAAAGACATCTCTTTTAATCTCTGTGATGTCTGCACTGTGACCTGCAGGGCAATTTGATGAGGGAAATAATCTGATGTAGCACATGACTCCTACCATGATCCTGTCACTGCAGCTGCTGTTTCAAACACTTGCCCACAAAAATACCTTTGTTAGGCATCAAAGTAAAAAAGAAGTGACCTTTTGAATAATCTGAGATGAGCTGCTGTAGCATTGTAAAATATGCTCATCTTTCATTAGGGCTTCCAATTTAATTTAAAGTTACCTAGGAAACGACAGAGAAGCAGCATTTTTAGCCCAGGGTTGTCCTTAAGGAGCTGAAGGCAGTGGAGGGGGTTGGGGGGGGGGACAGTAGCTCAGAGCTGGGCTCTGATCCAGCTGGCTCTTCCCCGCCCCCAGGATGGGGAACGGCCGGCCCGGGGTGGAGTGGGTCAGCCCAGAGGCCCGGCTTCACTCTCCTGCCTCTCCTCTGGCCTGGCTGTTCCACCCTCGAGGTGGGGAGAGAGAAGAGGGACCAGCCCCCTCTGCCCCCGGCTCAAGGGACTGGCAGGAGGTCAGGGCCCACCCTCACTCCCCAGTGGGTCGGGGGGCCGGCCACAGGGCCCGCACAGGCCAATTGGCCCCAGACCCTGCACCCACCTGGAGACGGCCTTGCTCAGCCCTTAGTTTAGTACCTCACTGCCACTCCGTCGTAACCACTGTGGCTGAGCATTATGAACAAAATTTAAAAGACGAGACCCTTCAACTCGCTTTGACCTAGGAGGTTACTTGTGTTTCAGGACCTTGCGAAGTAAGTGACAGGATAAGGTGAGGGAGTTTTCTGAGGACTCTGCTGAGAACCTGAGGTGGAGTGACCAACTAGTAAATACTAATGAGAATTTCTTTTAGTAGCTTACTTTCTACACTACAGTTCTTTGAACAGGATTGGCAGAAATTGGTGGTTGGAGAGGATAGTGCAAATAAATGCTGGAAAATCCCTCCCACTCTTCATCTGCATAGAATTCAAGACAGGAATCAGTTCTCTGTCAATTGTGGGTAGAATGTCTGTTGATCACGCCCTGCTGGTAGTCCTAGCCTGGTTATGGGCTGCATTGGATTTGGATTCCCCAAGAGGGAAAGCTGAAATTCTTCTGGCAGAGATCCCAAACCCTTTTTTCCCTAGAAGTGAAAAGCAGAATCTCCAGCAGTTATTTCTGCAGGTTGTGTCATGACACAGTTTGAATATTCAAAATGTGTCCCAGTTAGAGCTGTGTGAATACTTTCCGGGAAGTATTGTTTGTTCACCAAAAGGGCCTTGCTGGCTGTCTCTCTGTCTACTGGTCCTCTACAGAGCCTGCTGCTGATTTCTAGCCTTCCCATTGAGATAGTCAAAATACAGAAATGAAATGCAAGAATACTTGTACCAGTAAAGCTCAATGTGGACAGTTTTTCTTGGGCATTTTTCTTCTTCCCACTTCTATTTCCCAGTATTCTCCATTTTTGCTGTCGTCTATTACAGTGACCTGTAGAGTTACTTGCAGTGTGCAGGTAGCCAGTTAACACACCAAGTGTGGCAACAGACTCCCATCAGCCACCACCAAGAAACTCGTTTACGTAGCTGTGTTGAAATGCACTTGGGGCACTAGGCTGTGTTTAGTGTTGTTTCTAACAATTTTAAATTGTGCATTCAGCCGGTGTCAGGGCAATGAAATGGTCATGTTCGTTTCCTTATTTTGAAAGCTGGTGTAGGTTGTCTGTGTGTAAAATGTAGTGCCTATACTTGTGGGATCCTTCTGTCCCCAAAAACCTGCTGGAATTCTTGTGGACCTTTATCAGAGCCCTTGTTGCAGGCCAACAGGTGCTGCAAGACTTAACTGTGCACGCTTCACCTTTCTTGAACCTCTGGGCTTTTTCCCCCCCCCCCCCCCCCCAGTGGTAATTTTAGGTTTTATATTTTTAGTTCCAGGGCACCTCTAAGAAAGGGGTGAGTCGATTGGACAAACAGATGCGGAAGTTCACAGATATCAGGAAAAAAAGCAGATCGGCCCATGCAGTGAAAATCAGCATTGAAGGCAATAAGATGCCATTGTGACTCTTCACAGAATACTCCTTGATCTCTGCTGTGAAATGTGCACCCATAGACTCTTTGGAGACCTTGACATTTTTTAACAAATTGGGTTTTTTTTAGTGTATCTTTAAATTGTTTGTTCAGCTTCTGATATAAAACTTTCTCTGAGGATTGTGAATCCTGGGATCTTTTTCTCCTGACTGTATTTAAACTTGTTCGTCATGTCCTTTGTACAGATCAAATACTTGTTGTACTGCTGCCCACTTTAGACAATAAAATAGCCTTCTGTTTTTGGGGGGGCTGTCTGTTGATTGGTCAAAGGGGTATGTGTGTGAACATCAATGTTCAGGAACAGGCCCTTCAGTTAGTCATCTTGAATTCTGCTCATGCTACCTAGTGCTTCCATTTTTTTCCTTTATTTTGGTGCATTGATTTTGTTTTAATGACCTGTTCTGCCTTTCAAGAGCTGCAGGTGTTAGCTTTGGTGTGAAAACACTTTAAACAGTGGCCGTCTCCCACTCTGAAGAATTTCAGTTTCAACTCATGGTTTGGACCCCACGATAAGACTTAAGTGCATGTCTGTAAAAATTTCAGGGGCTTCATAGAGCTGAAATGGCCAGTAACTAAAAGGTTTGGTTGACCTAAGATTGCACAACATTAAGAATCATTAGTCATTAGTGACTAAAAAAAAATCAAGGCAAAATCTTTAAGGGTGAATGATACAGAGCAAATGGAGTTGGAGGGTATGACTGTAAAGTATGTCATCTTATCAAAGTCGTCTTTACTTCAACTACTTTGTCTTAAAGATTCACCATCATGGTTTCATTTTTAGGATATCAAGAGCGTTCGAGGAGACTGACTCGAATGTGTTGGATATTTTCTTTACTGAAGGGCAGAGGTTTCAAACACGTGCCCTACGGGCTGTGTGTGGCCCCTAAAGCTATTTCCTGCAGCCCCCAACAACACTGTTGTTACCAGTATTTGCAATATTGTTGTATGAAAAGGTTTCAGTGGTGCGGCCCTCGGGCTAACGTACTAGTCCTCATGCGGCCTTCATGCTAATTTGAGTTTGAGACGCCTGCTGAAGGGCCCATAAAGTCCTTAGATGATCATGCTGCTGTTTCTTTTTTGCTGGAAAAAGACTTTAGAGGGTTACTGCTTACCTCTGTCTCTGAAACTGTTCTTGGTGTCTGCAAAACCAGGACCAATGGAGATAGGATTTTTGTCTCTGCAGGATGTTTGGAGTTCAGTGAGAAAATCATGATCTCTCCCAATATGCACATAACATGGCTTTATAACTAAAGTTGCTATGTGGTGAGGTCTTTGACACAGGACTTCTGTTGGCTTTGGTATTAGAAGAGAATTTAATGCTCTGTGACTTCTGCTAGAAAAAAATGAGACCTCCAAAAACTATGCTTCCTCTTCAAGTTTTTTCCCTCTGAAACAGTGTGGACCATGGTGATCAATGTTGGTTTTTTGGGGAGTAGGGAGGTCCAATGAGAGGCGCAGCAGGTAACTGACAATAAAGTCAAAAAGCAAACCCATGGACTCTGATCTAGAGCCTAATATTACCTGAACTTGATTTATAGACAGTTGCATTAATTTGTACAACTTTCTGTTAATGTGCAGCATCTTTGTTCAACTACCTCCTTGTGGCATGCTGAGAATTGATTTAGTTTTTTATTAAGCATTTCTTGAAAAAAAAAGCTGCAGCCAAATTCATTTCTACAATATAAATGGGAACAACTCTACAGAAACCCACGGAGCTGCACTGTTTACATCACAGCTGAATTTGGGCCTATATGTTCCTGGATCGATTCTTCCCTTTTTAACTGGTAAGATTGTTTCCCCCACTAACACTGATGTGTGTGTATTTTGCCAGTACTTTAGGGCTATTTATTTCATGCTTGAATGAAGCAATCTCTTCCTCCCCACAGGGGGGAGGGTTGAATTTTAATATTACTGATTGTACTCTGCTTTGCACTTTTTGCCACTGCTCCATGAGTTGGTGGCTTTTCCTGTGATAGAAAGTGAACAGATTTTCCCCTTTCAGGTTGATGGGAATCAAATAATCTTTAAAGTGCATTTGATCCTCCACCTCAGAGCAGTTAGGAGTTAAATGCTTTGAGGCCGTGGTGAAAGGAGAAAGTTTTCTATTAATGTGGAGTGCTATTATTTTTAAAATCCTGAGAACTTAACAATAAATTTGAATGTTTGGTCCCATGAGGACATAAGTTTAAGTGGGAAGGAATTGTTCTCCATCACTTCCAAGTACTGCAGAAGGGCTTTGACTGATATTATTTCAAGCTGAGGCCACAGCAGTGTGAAGTTCTTTAGCATACCCTGGTAATGTTCTTGTTGGTGAGATGAGAAAGTTCATGCTGCAGTCTTACCCTAGATAAATGTTTTGTTTCCCCAGTATTTGTATGTGCTCTTGTGGAAGGATATGTGAAAACTTTTAAGTTTTGAAATGAAGCACAGAAAACCACCCTCTGCAGAGGGATGGCTGACTGGAAGGTTGGATCCTCCCCTACACAGCTTTAGTTTTTAAGCTGTTAGAAAAATTGTCTCACTGTACTACTGGATTTTCCAAGTTGGTTCACTGGTATTTCATGTCTGACAGCAAGATCAGTTGTGTATGCTGTGAGCTCTCATGATGAGTGCCTGTCTAAAGAGTGACAAGTAGGCAACTTTTTAACCCCCATTTCCTGCACCCACCACAGTCAGACACTTATTCAGAAAGGGGCTAACCTGACATCAGTCAGCTAAGCAGAATGTAAAACCTGTGGAATGAAGTGGTTGTGTTGTTTAAAATGATGGGGGGTGGCGTGCCTTTCTGTATGGTGCTAAAAAGTCATTTTTTTTCCCCCTCTCCTTACATAAGTCTTTTTTCTCAACTATGTAAAAGGGAAATATCAGTGAAAGGTGGCTTCATGATAGGCTTTGTTTCCAACACATGGTAGGTAACATCTGTCCCAGCTAATGGATGGTACTTTAGGGTCTGATAATGCTTAAATGCACTAAAGGTTTTGCAAGAAAATTCAAAAGATGTTACATGAGCAGTAAGGTGATTGATCCTGCCTTAACTGCTTTTTTGTTTGAATAATTGTTTTCCAGTAGATACTGTATTTTGTTTGTTCTGCTTCCTTCTGACTTGAAAATCTAAGCCTTTGAATGCATAAGAACTGTCCATAACCCAAGGTCCAAAGAGACAGCTGTGTTAGTCTAGTAAAGGAAAAAAAGGAAGGAGTCTTGTGGCACTTAGACTAACAGATTTATTTATCGCATGAGCTTTCGTGGGAGAAAATCCCACTTTGTCAGACACTTTGAAGAGGGGGAGCTCTGATGAAGTGGGATTTTCTCCCACGAAAGCTCATGTGATAAATAAATCTGTTAGTCTTTAAGTGCCACAAGACTCCCTGCTGCTTTTTCCCATAACCCAGTGTCTTGTTTTCCAACAGTGTCCAGTGCCAGGTGCTTCAGAGGGAATGAACAAAAGAGTTGATCAAGTGATCCATCTCATCAGTCATTCCCAGCCTCTAGCAAATCCTGGTTAATAACCATCGATGGATCTGTCCTTCAGGAACTTCTCTAGTAGTTCTTTTGCTGCTGCATACAACTTCAACTTCCATAGAATAAAATGGATATTTGATGTTTTTTACCTTTTCCTATTTAATATTAGTTGTCAGCTTTACAGTAATGTTTCCTTAGTCAGACTCCAGCTTGCTTGATGAATGGTGAAGTCTCCAAGTGCAGATACCAGTCATACTGTAAGATGCTTATGCATATGTACCTTTGTCAACATAGTGAACTGTTTGTCCTGGTTATTTTAACAATTAAACTTGTACTTATTCTTACTTATTCCACCCCTGTATTATTCTGCATGGAAGAAATAGCAGGTGAACAAGGTTATTTCCTTCTGCTGCAAAATAAAGATGGTAAAAGCCCCATAATTTTCAGCTTCGCCAGTGCAGGTGTTTGCATTACAAAGTCTTGGTAAACTTAGGAGCAGCTGTTTAATGCATTAGCACAATAACAAGGAATACTGTATAGATCATATTTAGCTTCACTTTTAATCAGATACTCTTTTTTTAAGGTAAAGCTATTGTAAATTTCCAGTTTAGTAAAACCGGCAGAGTAGATGAGGTCCCTGATTTGTGTTCAGTCTAGGTTGGCTATATACATGTAAGGTAACATACTGCAGAACTACCCAAAAAACTGGATAAGCTTCTTTTTATAAGCCACTCCTTTATGTATAGATTGGTGATGTGATGTGTTTGGGGTAGGAATGCATAACTGACAAATTATCATTTATCTATAAAGGATTTATGTAGACAAGACCAACTTAGTCCTTGTGCCCTCCTGTCAGGAGTATTTCTAATTGTACATCTAATAATGTTTTGCTCAGGATATGAGGTGAATTCTGTATTGAACTGAAACATTGGAGCAGGCCATTGTCGCTGGTGATGTTCTACAAAACGGTTTCCGTCAGAAGGAAGATCAAACCCCTCCTGCAAGGGCTGTATTTTCAACAACCTCCTTTATCCATGGTATATAATTGGCTACTCGAGTATATACACCATATTTCCCTTCTTTAGCACAGCCCTCACCCCAACTGACTATCCCTAGCAAATACCAAGTATTGCGGTAAGATACAGCAAAGGGGCCTCCACTGTCCCCTTTACAGGCATCCTGGGCTTGGGCAGCGTAGCCTGCACAGAACATGTTATCAGTGATGAGCTTCTCAGTTGACTTCCTGCAGGTTTCCATGCTCACTACGGGCACCTTGACTTTCAGGAGGAAGCGGGTCGCAGGCCCCTTATAATATGTGGAGCCCCATCCACTCACCATTCCCCTTGTCCCTTCTGCAGTCAGCAGGGTTGCCAGATTAGGATTGGGAAGGCAAATGGGGAGAACGTACTCATTAAATATAGCCTCGCTGCTCAAGTAGAGCAAAGCAATGTCACCGTTGTAGTTGTCTGGGTCATAGTGGGGGTGTGTCCAGCTGTGCTGCACTTCAATCTTTTGTTCTTTCACTTCTCTCTCATGTTTGTCAAAGTCTCCTGCAGTGGATGACGGACAGAGATGTTAGAATTCTAAACGTCTTTGGGAAGGTGGTGATGGGGGGGGTAATGCAGTAATGAGAGCAGATTAATATTTGATGATTAAATCACCACCACCCAGGAAACTAACTGGGGAGGTCACAGTCTACCTGCTTTCTCTGTATCCTTTTCTATAGTTTCACATGATGAGATCTTTGCACAGCAGGGAGGGAGGAAGATGACCTGAAATTTAGCATGAGTGTGCATTGGGTCCTCACCATCATGTGCATGCAGTTCAAAACACCCACCACCATTCAACTAAAGGCTTAAATAAAGTTGGAACTAGAAGTAAAATTCTGTTTATCAGACTAAAACTAAAACCCTCTTTATAAGACTGAACTGTTGGGTAAGAGATGATGAATGTCATGTTTGCTATGAAATGTCTGTGTGGGTGTAGATAGCTAAGTTACGAGAAATAAGTATTAAAAGGATACAGGTTAAAGTTTCCAGTGCTGCAGGTATTCAGAGTAGCCTGTTCCCTATGCAAGAAAACCTTACTCCAAGCCAGCGTGTGATAGCTGGAGCCATGACTACTACTGGGGACATAGGGCTCTGCAAGTCAGGGATTTTCATGACCCCTCAGGCAGCCATTAGTCAATTTGTCCTTCTGACACTGTGAAGGAAGGAAGTACTAACTTCATTTGAGATTGGAAGAACGGTCAGCAGAGATCAAGTGACTTTCTAATGCTTGCCTAGGAAATCTGGCAAAGCTGGGAATTAGACCCAGGTGTCACTGGTTCCAGTCCACTGTCACCTTCCTGCTCATTCCTGCTGCTAAGTTGTGTTGATTCAGTGTAGCAGCTGTGACTTGTTCGTTTCTTTTATGGTGAAAGTAACATGTTCTGCTTACCAGGACCTAGGGCCACACATTAGTGGGTCCTGCCACAAACCCTAATGGCAGCCAATTGGCTGCAGGACCTGGAAATCATGTGCATTCCCATGGGTTCAGTGTAGTGAGTTTGCATGGGTAATGTGTGTGTGGGGGGGTGTTTCTATTTATAAACTGAGCAGTGGCGTAGCAAGCGCAAGGAACTGGAAAAACCTGATGCCACTTCTAGTAACTTTTCAGAGCATGTTGGCTCCAGAAACATAAAGCCTTTTATGGTCGAGAGGTCACTTACCTAGGGTAACATGATGCGGCCTAACAATCTCAAGACAGTGGGCAGCAGTGACCACCCAACGGCTGCTGATTAAACTCCCACCACAGAAACCGGAACCTCTGCTACTTCGGATCAAGACCTGCAGTGAGGAAACCCAAGAACATTCTCAATAACACATATGTACCCTATTGAAATACTACTTATGAGAGGCTGGGAAGGGTAAATGTTACATCCATAGGACCTAATCAAGCCAGCTACTCTATCAAGGGCTCAATCCCGTGCTTATCCATCAATGTGATTTATGCCACCAGCCGTCTACATTGATCTGCATTTTCAAAAAAAAGCTTTTTCTGGGATAAGTATTTTGAACTAATTATCTCAAAAAAAAGCTCCTCCCCCCCCCCCATTCTATTCCCGGGGCGGGTCTGTGTCCCCCCCCCCCCCCCCCCCAAGAAAGTCTGCACCAGACTTCTTTGTTTAAGAAAAAAGCAAGTCAATAGCTTGGGGGGGGGAAGCATTTAAAAAAAAACAAACAAAAAAACAGGCCTTTGCTATGTCTGGGGATGGCTTTTTTCAAAAACGCACCCTCAAAAAAGGCTTTCTCTGTCAAAAAAAAATTGCCAGGTTTAGCTTTTTCAGGATTGCCAAACCTTACTGTATTGTGGAAAAAAGCCTTTTTCAAAGTAGCTGTTTTGAAAAAAGTCACCCCCCCCCCAAGTTGCTCACATCCATTGACTTACTTTTTTTCAAAAAAGAAAGTCCAGTGTAAACTATCGGGGGGGGGGGGGGTGCTGGGACTGTTGTCCTGAAGTAGCATTTTTAAAAAAAAAAAAATTTTTTTTTGAGCTAATTATTTTGAAATATGTATCCCAAAAAAAGGTTTTTCGCAACACTGCAGCGCACTGTAGACATAGCCATTGTGTGGCAAAAAGCCCCCCCCCCCACATTATACATAGGCTAGACTGCAAAAACAAAAAAACATGGTCACAAATCTGACATAAGCAATAACAACATTACGAAAACCCACTACAGGAACACTTCAGTCTCGCGGCTCCCTCCACTGACAATTTGTTAATAGCTTTGCTCAAGCAAATAGGCCCCACATCAAAGGGAAACTGCAGACTTAGCATTCATATGTGAATTTGACTGCAAGTAGGATTAAAGCACGACTGTAGAGGCTTGACCCATTACACCAGGGGCTTTGCCTGCACCTTTTGCTATGTGCTGTTAGCCAGCATTTGATGCTTAACGGCTTTGGGTTGCTGTTATATTGTGACCAGCTCCTATGACTTGCACTGCCCTGCACTTAGTTTCCTCCCATTCTGTAAGTTTCTCCATCGTCAAAGCCGCTAATGAAGTGGGCTGCTTCACCCACAAAAGCACATGTGATAACTAAATGTTAGGCTTTCAGAGTGTCACAAGACTCCATGTTTGTTTTGCTAAATGTTACACGCTGGTGCAGCTGTAAG
This sequence comes from Podocnemis expansa, assembly GCA_007922195.1. Lineage (NCBI taxonomy): Eukaryota > Metazoa > Chordata > Testudines > Podocnemididae > Podocnemis > Podocnemis expansa. The sequence goes on from ML682006.1 coordinate 29,479,552, forward strand.
CAGTGTGCTGTCTGGCACTAGGGCCTCATGACTAAGGACTGTAATTGTGGGACGTGGTGATTAGCATGTAAGACAAGAGCAGGCCACGATAGAAAGTCAAGTGGCAGGCAATAACCAAAGTAACGCCGGGTAGAGAAACCAGAGCTAACGTGTACTCCAGTGCTTGTTGCAAAGCTTTGGGAGCAGCTCGCCCAAAAGAAAGCAAGCCGAAGAAGAGACTGTGCTAGTAAAAGTGTCTAATTTTTAAAAAGGCTGTCACTGAAGCAGCATGAGCCAACACTGCTAATAGCACTGACAAGACACACAAATATTAGAGCTAAAGCTGAGGCACTGCGCCTGAGGACCTGCAAGTTTAGCTCAATGGTTTGCACTCAGCCAGCTTCTGACAGATTTCAGGTGTTATAAACATTCACAAAACAAAGATCTGGTGAATTTTAAGGTGCGCTAAGCCTGGCCGGGGGGGGGGGGG
>ML682006.1:29480420-29637648 GCA_007922195.1 Podocnemis expansa
CCCCCCCCCGACACCCCTCAGCACCCTGGCCAGGGTGCTGAGGGGGCAGGCCCTCCACCCTGGGAGGAAGGTCACATGTTGTTTTGGAACACTTTGTTCCGAAACAACATGTCCGAACAGGGCTATTTCGAAACCAAAGTAGGTTTAAGCTATGCCGAAACAACCGCGGCCATTTCGAAACAAGCTGTTTGCTTGTTTCGAAATGGCCATGCGTCGTGTGGCCATGGCACTTCTTATTTCGAAACAACCTCTGTTGTTTCAAAATAAGCATGTGTGAACATACCCAAAGAGTGGGTGGCAGTGCGCCCCCCCCCCCGCCAACCTTCCTGCCCTTTTTAACTACAGTGTCATTAAAAAGGGGTGGGGGGGATGCTATAAGATAAAGCTGTACCACAGGTTAAAGGCATGTCAAGATGTGCACAAGAGTTTAAAAAAAAAACATAAACTGGCATGTTTGAGAGCCTGGGGCATGTAAGTTTTAGTCTTGCCACTGAACACTTTTGCAGTGCATTAGCATGTACAGCATGCTCCGCAGCGTGCCACCACTATAAAGGAGCTTAGCAGCAGGTCCTGTTACTGTGCTGCTAAAAGATAGCTGCTAATATACTAAATGTAAAGTAGCAGTATACAATGAAGATGGGGCTGGACCCACCTTGGAGTCAGAATTTGCTTGTGACAATGAGAGAAATTAGTCAGAGCGGCCACGTCTACACTAGCGGGCTCATTTAAGTTGCCTTAACCAGCTCAACTTAAAGGCACCTTTATTACTTCAACTTGGCGAGGCCACTTTTTTAAAAAGGCAACTTAAGACAGGATAGGCTGTGTATGGCGGGGTGTGTGGTCGGGCGGGGTGCTTTTTACAGGTGAGGGATCTTTTTCTTTCTTTCCCCCCCAATGGGGGGGGTGTGTGGAAACAAGGGCTGGCTTATACACAGATTTGGCATATACATGAGTATATACAGTAATAAAATCGATTTAAGTGGCCACATTCTGGTAAGTCAAATTTAAGGCCAGGTGCTAGTAAGGTGACTTAAGCCAGCACTTAAGGTGACTTAATAATGCCAGATGTGGCTTAAGGCAATGTAAGCCAGTTTATGGCACGCTAAACCGCCAGTGTAGACATACGCAAAGGTACAATAGTGGCACGCTAGCCCAGTGTAACAGTGGTGAGCATTCAGAAGCTGGCTAATAAGTTGGCTCTTAAGGGTGGTGCAGCCAACTGAGCATTAAGCCCCCCCCAGCCACTGGAAGACACTGGCAGCAACCCTTCTGCCTGCAGTGGCTTGGTGCTGCAAGGGCGTTGGTGTCCACACAGCTGGGGACCCCTTACATGTAGTGTGGCAGGCAGCAGTGGAAAGACGCCTGTGCAGCCTGCTGTGGCTTGTAGCTGGGGGGTGGGGGGGGCTGCCATGACTGAAAGCTGCTTGTCTATGGTGGCTGAGCGTGCCAGTCACCACAGCTCACAGAAAATGAAAGGGTAAGTGCAATGAAGGCTCTGCCAATCACAGGAGCTGTGAATGCAAGGGTACTGCAGGAATGTGATGCACCATTTGAGTCCCAACATGCAAGAACAATGTTACCTGCCAAGGGCAGTGGCCACGATGACAAAGAGAGCCGCTAGTTATCCTGGCATCATCATCTTCTGCAGCTTGGTATGAGTTTATGCAGCTGTGGAGCTCTCTGTCAGTAAGATTTCCCTCAGCTTCAGTCTGATAGAGGTCATCAGGTACATTCTGGCCCTCTGTTGATCCATTGAGCCTGGGTTTGCCTTCCTCTGCTGCTTCACTGAGCCCAAGGGGACCCCTCTCTGCCACCCCACCAAGCCTGGGGTGACTCTCCTCTGCCAACTTACAGAGCCCAGGGCCCCTGCTCTCTGTTAATCCATGGAGCCTGGCTTTGCCCTCCTCTACTGACTTGAGACCAGGTGCACTGCTTTCTGCTGTACTAGTGGGTCTGGGGTCACGCTTCTCTGCTGATTCATTGAGCCCAAGGGCACCACTGTCTGTCGTCTCACTAAGGTTGGGCTCACCGTCCTTTGCCAACTCACTGCACCCAGGGCTGCTTTGCTGTGCTGATCCATGGCACCTAGGCGCACCCTCCTCTACTGACTTGTTGAGCCCAGGGGCACCTCCCTCTGCTGTAGTACTGGGCCTGGGGTCACCCTCCTCTGCTGATTCATTGCACCCAAAGACACCCATTTCTGCCATCCCACTGAGCCTGGGGTCATTCTCCTCTGCCAACTCACTGAGCCCAGGGCCGCTTTGCCCTGCTGATCCTTGGCGCCTAGGCTCACCCTCCTCTACTGACTTGTTGAGCCCAGGGGCAACTCCCTCTGCTGTACTATTGTGCCTGGGGTCACCCTCCTCTGCCGTCCCGTTGAGATCAGGGGTGCTCCTCTTTGCCAACTCATTGAGTCTAGGGTTGCTTTCCTGGTCTATCCCATTGAGTCCAGAATTGCCTTCATCCAAAACACGCATGGCCATTTTAATCAATCCACAGGGAAACTGAGCTGAAAAATCAGAAACAGCCTTTGAGATTAAGAGTCAAGTTTTGGCTGCCTAAGCTAATTTTGCTCCTCTCCAGCTGTCTGAAGATGATCCATTCACCACCAGTTTATGCATCCCATCAACCAAGTGCAAGTGATCAGAAGTGCCAGGGATATCTACTCCTGATAGATCAAACACGTTGCCTCCACTGGTCCTTAGGCTTTGTGCTGGTGTGATCCCAGTCGCTCCTGCAAGTGCTTTTACTTTTAGTAATGTGAGAGGCCTCCCCAAGGCCCCAGTTTGGTCACTGAGTCAGCGGCACACATACTACAGAGCATGATGGGGAGTAATTGTCTTTCCCTTTACCCAGGATCTTCTCCATCCTGAGATAACGTTGGCAGAACCTGAAGGTCTCAGAAGGTAACTGGGCATCTAGATCAGGCTTTGTCTTAGATAAAGGGAGCAGAATAATCACAGTGGCCACAGGCTGCTGGCGTTTCCAGCGGTAAATCCTACATCACTGCAACCAATTTTTACTGTAGATTCAGTGTTGCATGTGACCGTCCAAGAGCACATGGGCAACTGTGTGATTAGAAGGGGTAGTGTCTGTAAACGTGATTTGCTCGTCACTCTAAGTAACCCTGAGTCCTGGAGCCATTTACCTGATTGGAAACATCTCTTTCCATCATGACCCAGGGCATAACCCTCCGCACAGGAGCATACCACACGACGGGAGCCAGCGATATCTTGGCAATACTGCCAACAGCCACCATTCTTGTACCAGCATTCAAACATCTCTGCAGGGGAAACATATGGCCTCACTTTGGTTAGCGTTCAGGAGGGGCCAGTAGCACTCTCAGCGGCTGGACTAGCACAGAACATGAAGCCAAAGACAGAGAAGAAATACTGCTCAGTGCTATTAGGTTTACTACTGGGGGGAGGAAAACAAGAAAAACCACATCCCACGATTTATTGAACAACATGATGTGTTATGTGGCATATTGACATGCAATTCCTGTTTTAGCCCTTTGTCTGCCCTTGCTCCTTTGTACTGCAACAAGATTGGGGAGTTTGTGAGGGAGTTTGAGGAGGAGTTTGGTCAGGCCACAATGGTGAAGAGGAGCCGCACTGCTTTTGCCAGTGCCCCTTCTTTTTCCTTTGCCTCTGTTTGTAGCCAGACAGACTGTCTGACCATGGATATCTCCACCCAGATCCTGGTGTGGATTTGCAGGGACTGTGGCCTTCATTTTCCTGCCACTGATGATCAGGCTAGGGAGATGAGCCTATGTGATAGGTGCCTTCTGGTGGCATCTCTCCGGAAACAGGTAGGAGAGTTACAGGAGGAGGTGTCACGACTCAGGGGTATCTATGCCCTGGAAAAGTTCCTTGACAGTGTCCATGATAAGACCTGCAAGGAGGAGGTCCCTATCCCAGTGCCAAGGGCTACTGCCACAGCTCTGGAAATGGATGGGATGCCTATGGCAGAGGAAGGACACGCAGCTGGTCACCTCTGGCAGTAGACAGTGCTCCACGTCTGCTCACATCCCACCATCCATTGTGGTGAGGGACTGTTATGCAGTGCTGGACACAATGAAGGAGGTAGAGGAGATGCCATCCACCCCAAAGGCTGGGCAGATCACAGCCACCTCACCTAAGAGGAAACATAGGGTTGTGGTGATTGGGGACTCACTCCTGAGAGGAACGGAGGCACCCTTCTGTCGCCCTGACAAGGCCTCTAGGGAGGTATGCTGCCTGCCAGGTGCCTGTATCTGAGACATTATGGAGGGATTGTCAAAAATCATCCGCACCTCAGACTACTACCCCATGCTTCTTATCCACGTGGGTACCAATGATACTGCGAGAGGTGATCCTCAGCAGATCAAAGGTGACTTCAGGGCTCTGGGAGCAAGGGTGAAGGATTTTGGAGCACAGGTGGTGTTCTCATCGATCCTTCCATTCATGGCTAGAGGCCGGAGGAGAGACAGATGCATCCTAGAGGTGAATGCCTGGCTGCGAAGATGGTGTGGTCAGGAGGGATTTGGCTTCCTTGACCATGGAGTCCTGTTTCAGGACAGAGGATTGATAAGCAGAGATGGCCTTCACCTGTCCAGGAAGGGGAAGAGCGTATTTGGGCACAGACTGGCTGACCTAGTGAGGAGGGCTTTTAACTAGGTTCAACGGGGGAAGGAGACCAAAGCCCACAGGTAAGTGACAATGTGGGTGATCTGGGGGAAGGGATGGAACTTGGGGGGTGCTGGGACCAATGTTCCCCCTAATTTTTCAAAGTCTGTGTGCGCAAAAAATTTCTTCTGTGCAAATTTTCAGAACTAGTATCCAAATTTGTGCGCACTCCAATGAGTGTGTTCAAACTTGTGAGCGCAACAAAGCATATGATGCAAATAATATTTAAATTTTATTTTGATATGGTGATGGAAATAATTTTATAAGTTACAAAACCTTATTTGAAACATGCTATTTGAAACTGCCTTCTTAAAGTAGCACAAAAATATTAGCACTGTTGAATTATTTTGTGCATGCTTTATTTTGTTGTGTGCACAGGCTTCACAACCTGTGTGCATGTGCACACGCGCACAGCTTAGAGGGAACATAGGCTGGGACTGTAGCACCAGGAGTAAAAGCGAAGGTAGCTGGAACATGGGGGGGGGAATCAAATAATTGTCTTAAATGTTCCACTGAAGCCCCAATATGTGAGGAGAGTGGGGGAGGAGAACTACAAGAAAAAATGCAGGGAGGTTTTATGTAAAAGAATTGAAAATCAAAATGACAAAGTAGGGCAATCGGCCGGGCATCTTAGGTGCCTATACACTAATGTGAAGAGCCTGGGAAATAAGCAGGAGGAATTGGTAGTACTAGCGCAGACAAGGAACTATGATATCATAGGAATAACGGAGACATGGTGGGATAGTCTGCACGAATGGACCTCTGCCATGGATGGGTATAAACTGTTCAGGAAAGACAGGCAGGGAAGAAGAGGGGAAGGAGTAGCACTATATGTAAAAGAGCTCTATGACTGCTCAGAGCTCCATTATGGAAGTGGAAGCATGCCTGTAGAAAGTCTGTGGGTTACATTGAGAGGGGAAAGCAACAAGGGGGATGTTGTGGTGGGGGTCTGCTATAGACCACCAGACCAGAAGCAGGAGGTGAATTAGCAGAAGCTTCTAGATCACAGACCCTGGTGCTCATGGGGGACTTCAATTACCCTGACATCTGCTGGGAGGCCAATACAGCAGTGCATGGGCAATCCAGGAAGTTTTTAGAGAGTGTTGGGGACAACTTTCTGGTACAAAGGCTGGAGGAACCAATTAGGGGCCTTGCACCTCTCGACCTGCTGCTCACAAACAAGGAAGAATTGATCAGGGAGGTAAAGGTAAATGGCAAGCTAGGCAATAGTGACCATGACATGGTTGAATGGTTGAATTCAGGATGCTGATTAAAGGAAGGAAGGAAAGAAGCAAAACAAAAATCCTGGACTTCAAAAAAGCAGATTTTGGCTCCCTCAGGAAACTGATGGGCAGGATCCCCTGGGAAGCTAATCTAAAGGGGAAAGGAGTCCAAGAGAGTTGGTTATATTTTAAAGAAACCCTGCTAAGGGCACAGGAAGTTGCCATTCCAATTAGGAGGAAGAACAAACATGTGAGGCAGCCAGAATGGCTTAGTAGAGAACTCTGCTCTGAGCTTAAACATAAAAAGAAAGCTTACAGGAAGTGGAAGCTTGGTCAGATGACCCAGGAGGCATATAAAGATATTGCTAGGGACTGCAGGGATAAAATCAGAAAGGCCAAAGGACAAATGGAGTTGCGGCTAGCGAGGGATGTAAAGGATAACAAGAAGGGGTTCTACAAGTATGTTAGTAACAAGAAGAGGATCAGGGATGGTATAGGTCCCTTGCTGAATAGAGCAGGCATCCTTGGCTGTGTTCACACAGCACTCTTATTTCAAAACAACAGAGGTTGTTTCGAAATAAGAAATACCCTGTTCACATGACGCCCGGTTGTTTCGAAACAACTTAAACCCCATGTGGGGTCGAAACAATGTTGTTTTGAAATGACTGTTTTGAAACAATGCCGTCCGAACATGTTGTTTCAAAACAACAGTGACTTGTTTCGAAATAACTGTTGCCTGAAACTGCTATTTTGCTTTGAGCTTTTTTCCTTAATTCAAATTAACAAACTTAATTCGAATTAAGTTATTTCGAAATAAGGCATTATTTCGATACAAGTTGTTTCGACACAGCTTGTATCGAAATAATGCCTGTGTGTGAACACAGCCCTTGTGACAGAGGATGAGGAAAAAGCTGAAGTGCTCAATGCATTTTTTGCTTCAGTTTTCACAGGCAGGGTCAGGTCCCAGCCCACTACCATGGGTGTGGCAGATGGAAGAGAAGACGACAGGCCCTTGGTGACGGAAGGTCAGGTTAGGGACTGCATAAAGAAACTGGATGTGCACAAGTCCATGGGGCCGGACGAACTGCATCCGAGGGTGCTGAGGGAATTGGCCGATGAGATAGCAGCACCGCTGGCCGTTATCTTTCAAAACTCATGGAGAACGGGGGAGGTGCCAGAGGACTGGAAAAAAGCAAATGTAGTGCCTATTTTCAAGAAAGGGAAAAAGGAGGATCCAGGGAATTACAAGCCAGTCAGCCTCACCTCAATCCCTGGAAAAATTATGGAGCAGATTCTCAAAGAATCCATCCTCAAACAGTTAGAGGAAAATAAAGTGATCAGGAACAGTCAGCATGGATTTACCAAGGGTAAATCATGCCTGACCAATCTTGTTTCCTTCTATGATCAGATGACTGGTTTTCTGGGTGCAGGAAGAACCATTGATGTGATATAACTTGATTTTAGCAAGGCTTTTGATACAGTTTCCCACAGCATTCTCATTGGCAAATTAAAGAAGTATGGATTGGATAGGTGGACTATAAGGTGGATAGAAAACTGGCTAGATCAACGGTTTCAGCGTGTAGGTATCAATGGTTCCATGGCTAGCTGGCAACCAGTAACAAGTGGTGTGCCCCAGGGGTCGGTCGTGGGGCCGGTTCTGTTCAACATTTTCATCAATGATCTGGATGATGGAATAGACTGCATTCTCAGTAAGTTCGCGGATGACACCAAGCTGGGGGAAACAGTAGACACATTGGAGGGCAAGGACAGGATTCAGGGAGACCTAGATAAATTGGAACAGTGAGCCAATAGAAATCTTATGAGGTTCAATAAGGACAAGTGTAAAATCCTGCACTTGGGATGGAAAAACCCCACGTACCGCTACAGGCTGGGGAACATTCAGTTAAGTAGCAGCAGTGTAGAAAAGGACCTGGGGGTCATGGTGGATGGGAAGCTAGCTATGAGTCAGCAGTGTGCTCTTGCTGCCAAAAAGGCCAATGGCATACTGGGCTGCATCAAAAGAAGTGTTACCAGCAGATCAGAGTATGTGATCATTCCCCTCTATTCTGCACTGGTGAGGCCACATCTAGAATACTGTGTTCAGTTTTGGGCTCCCCACTACAAAAAGGACAGGGACATGCTAGAGAGAGTTCAGCGGAGGGCAACCAAAATGATCAAAGGGCTGGAGCACAAGCCCTATGAGGAAAGACTGAAAGCATTAGGCTTATTTAGTTTGCAGAAGAAAAGATTGAGGGGGGATTTGATAGCAACCTTCAACTACTTGAAGGGATGCTCCAAGGAAGATGGAGCTTGACTGTTCTCGGTAATAACAGAGGACAGAACGAGGAGCAATGGCCTCAAGTTGCGGTTAGGGAGGTCGAGGCTGGATATTAGAAAAAACTTTTTTACTAGGCGAGTGGTGAAGCCTTGGAATGAGCTGCCAAGGGAGGTGGTGGAGTCTCCATCTTTGGAGGTGTTTAAGGCCCGGCTGGACAAAACCATGAGTAGGATGGTTTAGTGGGAGTGGTCCTGCCTCTGGCAGGGGGTTGGACTAGATGACCTATGAGGTCCCTTCCAACCCTATGTTTCTGTGATTCTACAATTCTAAGATTCATGCCCCATGGTGCTAGGGTTTATCCTAAGAGAAAGAGAGAGACAAGCCCTGCTCTGAAGAGCTTGCTATCTTTCTTGGAGCCTCCTTTCCACAGTTAGTCTGTAAGCACCTTGGGACAGAGAACATGCCTTCAATTTCTTTCTAGGACGTGCTGCACGTGTTGGTACCTTTGAAAAGATTACAAAGAATGGCAACTTCACTACAATAAGAAGTTTTTGGCAACCATAAGAGAATAAACTTTCAATGGGGAGTCCATTTTGGACAAAGAAAGAGTTGTCATTAATTTTTCATAGTTCCCACTTACAATTATTCTGTGCAGTCATTTTCTGCTCTGTTTGTTCTTGCAGACTGTAGATGGAAGTTCAAAGTGGAAGAAATCAGAAGTTTTGTTTGTTTGTTTTTAAAAAAGGCACCCATGCCACCATTTTTTTCCTAGAATTATTTTTGTAACATGAACTAAGCATACAGGGTTTCTCTATGTTTTTATTGTACACTGAGCTTTGACTTGTGTGGCTGACCTAAGTGATGAAGCTGATTGCTAAGATAATGGTGCTCAGTGCAGGCAGCTCTGGGGTCACAGCCTATGTTTTGATGGCGTTAGTCAGGACACAGGAGCAGCTGTGTGTCAATCAGACCAACTGGGTAACTAATACTATAATTAGAGCTGAAAGTCAGTCCTGTGCAGATGGTCAGTACACATGGCTAGGAGTGAAGCCTTAATCCTTTTATCAAGAGAATGCATGTGCGTTCACACTCACCTATTTCACAATGCTTTCCTCCAAACCTTGGGGGACAGATACAGAAATAATCATAGTGTTTCAGTTTGCAGACTCCACTGTTTTTGCAAGGATTCTCTTTGCATGGATTTAAATCTGTTTGGAAGAAGAGAAGCACCTTGTTGTATACAGTTGTATGAATTAGAAAAGGGCTGACATGCATTCTTTATGGGTCTTCTTTCACAATGCCTTGTGGCAACCAGCAGGGGCATAAGACACAGATAAAAATCTCTCCCCCCTCCTCCTACCTTTGTATTCAAACCAAAACTCCATCTGCAAGAAATAATCACAAGAGAGGCAAACATCAGTTAACAGCACAATACATGTTACCTACTAACTATATCCACTAAGGAAAAATTGTCTTTAGCAATTTTCCTTATGTAAGCTATACTGAAGATGTGAATTCACCCTTAGCTGTTGAGACAGCTTCTTTAACTGGTTAAACTAGTAGTGAACCAAGTAGAGAGTAACAGATGATTTTTCTAGCTTTTGCTTTGGAAAATACCAGCTGGCCAGAAATAGGGTTACCAGACACCAAAGCATGGAAAGGAGGACCAGGAGGTACTAAAAGGAGGACATTGGAGGATACACAGAGAAAATGTAGTATTAATGTAATATTCTTCTGTTTTTAGGGGGCCCTGGAACACTTCCCCCTAAAAATAGGGTGTTCCAGGGCATTCCAGCATACTTTAACCCCTGTAAGTAAAAAGCCAGACAAAGTCATGTATTTTTAAAATGTCTGCTTGATGGAGGACACAAAGGTAAAAAGGAGGACATTTCCTCCCTTTGCCTGACATCTGGTAACCCTAGCCAAAAAGACATCAGAGTTTCCCAAAAGATTTTTCTTTTTGAACTTTCTGGTCTCTTAATTTATCATCTGGGGCTCTCATATCAGATTCTATTAAAGTGTCTAACTGGTAATCACCCAATCAGCTGATTATGGATAATTATAATTGTAAATTTATCTTGCCCAGCTTTGTCTTGACAAAACCTGGACATCCTTTGCATTTTTTCCCCGTACCTGTGCTGGCAAGCGCTCCTCAGCCTCCAGCATTTGAAGTAAACTGATGTGATCTCCAGAATCTACAAGGACAGTATTGACATAGGCCAAGAATTTCAAAGTTATCTAGTGTTTAGGGTGCCCAATCTGGGGCGACCCACTGTCTTTGCAGTATTGCACACAAACCTACTGAAATTGCCCTTCAATGTGTCTCCACTGGGACATCAAAAAAAAAAAATCATCTGTTGCCTTTGACAAACTTAATTGTCTTGAGGACATGCTTTGGGGCACTGAGTTATTCAACTGGCTTTCTTGGCACCTTATTTAATGCTTTGCTATGTACCTGAAACCTGGAGTAAAAATTCCTGTTCCTTAGAAATGAGGGAATGAGACAGAACTTTATAGCCTGATAGTGCTCTGTAGTAAAGGCTATACCATTTTGGGGGTGTTTAGTTTATGCCTAATTACATTTTTGGAATTCACTGAAAATAATGAGCAAAATTATAAAATATTTCTGTAATTAGCATTCCGGTAGCCTTTGGTCTTGTGGCTTAGCACTTCAGTGGAACTGAGATACCTTCCTTGTGTCTCCTAACGGATCAGCTATCAACCACTGCTTTTCCTGAAGTGAAAGTCCTCACCGTTTTCTCCTGTGACTGGAATATCTCCTTTGCCTCCTCAAAGGAGCATGTCTCCTCAATGCATTCTCTCTCTAGATTTCCTGGCTGAATCTCCTCCAGGAAATGATTGGCACGTTTGTGAATCTTCAGCACCTGGTGTGCTTCATCTTTTCCCACAAACACTATGAAAACAAAATTGGATTTGACCATTAATGCTATCACAGGAAGCCAAACCTTCCTCTTTAGGGTAGAAATGAGTCTTGTATGCTTTATTTAACTAAATAACACACTGGAGGTGACAACTTTCAAAAACTGAAGCAGAACTAAGGAAAACTAAGTTTGTCTGTGCTCCAACAAAGAGTCAGTATTCTTCCAGATCAATTGTTCTCAACCTTTTGCAGGACATGAGACACTTGGTGGCATGTGTGGCCCCACAGGATACAAAAGCTCCTTCACCCCAGGCTGACTCGAGCCCCCCCCCCCCAGCTCTCCACAACACACTTAGGGTATGTCTACATCAGAAATTTTGGTTTGGATTTGCTAGGCTGAACTAAAGAAGCCTGAGGTTAGTCCGAACTAACTTTGGGCTAGTTTGAACTAACCATGCGTTCTAGTTCAAACTGAAGTTTTAGTTCAAACTAGAATGCACGGCTAGTTCAAACTAATGGCTTAGTTCAAACTTTTTAAGTTCAAACTAACCATTAGTTTGGGTCTTGCCTGCGTGTAGTTCGAACTAAAGTTCGAACTAAGCTGGCTAGTCCAAACAAACCTTTGATACTTATTAGTTCAGACTAAGCTTTGCCTAGGCCAAACTAAGAAATTTCTTAGTTTGGACTAGGCAAAGCCTAGTGTATCCAAGGGCTAAATTAGTTTAGTCTGGACTAATTTGGCAGTGTAGACATATCCCTACTGCTGGGTGGCAACACAGCAATATGTCCCAACACAGTGGTTGAGAACCACAGCTCTAGACCACAATCAGATGAACAGAATTTCAGTGGATTAAAAGAACACCTAATTTTAAAAGGGACAGCTTCAAAATTCAAGAGTTCAGATTAGTTAATTTATTTGTGCTAACCAGGCATAGTGCTCAGCGAGTCTCAGTTAATCAAGGACTTAACGATATCCAAATGAAATTTTTAAAAAATCTAACTATTTTATGTCCAAGAGATAAAAACAAATGGTCAGTCCCTCTGCTTTGTCATCTCAGAGATGAAGCCAAAACCCAAGACAAGAAAACAATCAGCAAAAGAACATCCTGACTATAGATCAGCAATAAAGCTTTTTGGCAAAACATCTCTTCCAGCGTAAAGCAACTTTGGAAGGATTAATTAAAAAAAAAAAAAAAGACAAACTTCTGATAGAGCACAGCAGAGGAGGAAACGCTTCAATACTTCACATCCACCTATTTAGCTATTGCTCACATCATCTTTGTGATAACATCAGTGCCTATACGTACCACCTTAAAAGAAAACTGCTACCATTTGCTTTATACAGCATTATGAGAAGTTCCCATCTATCCTTCACTGGCATCACAATCTTCCCATTTTGATGAAAAAAGTCTATATAGCCAGTCAATTCCGTTTCTAATATTTGGTTTTGTGTTTGTGAAGCTTGCAGCCATTGTAGCTATCTGCCTGTTAAACAGTGGCACTGGCAAAATGGGGGACCAGAACCAGGAGTGGTCGAGCAGTTTTCAGTCTCCAACAATTACACACTCGTACCTCTGCACCTTTGCTTTGTGCGACAGTGCTGCCGGTCCTCAGTTAGTAAATTAGCTGGCATGAAACTCATTGAAGGAAATTAGACTATTACTAAGGAAAACAAAAGGGACGGTGACAATATTGTTGTTCTAGTAGCAATAAGAGAGAGAGTATTTTTCCTTTCCCAACAGATTCTGGAAGTGAAAAGCAGTGGGATGCCTATTTTGTGCCTGGAATAAAGGGGATGGCTAAGACTGCTCAGAACAATTCGGTACATTTGGCCTTGCTGCTGATACAATAGCCAGAGTCACACTGTCATAGGAACTTGCATTTTGCATGGAGGAGCAGCCCCCACTGTGTAAGGAACACCAGTTTCACAGTGAAAATAACGAGAGACCTGGAGACAAATACTGCCCTCTGGTTTACCTGTGCAGCTCCTTTTGTCTGATTCGTAAGGCAGGAGCTAGCTGTAGGCCGGATGCTAGGTGGTCTTTTACTGCATCCACCCTTCTCATTAGCTGAGCTTAAAGTTGTAGGAATCATAGGGTATGTCTATACCGGTGGCAGCAAAATCGCCACCGTCAGCACGACCTTCCCAGCACAATTTAGCAGCAAGTGTGAACTCGCTGCTGTGCTCCGGAAATCGCTTCAGCAACTCCAGCCCTGTAACTGGAGTTGCTGAAAGCCGATCACAAGGCATTTATGGTCAGCTTCCCCTAGTGTGTTTTGGCAGCTTAGAACTTCATTGGCAGATACGCAAGGTATTTTACGAGCCTTGTGTATCTGCCATCAGCTCAGCCGAGAAGCCCTGTAAATGTAGACTAGGGCATAATCAGCAACTTCATTGGTAAGTGAAAGAGAACCTCCTGACCAGGAAGATCTGTCAAAGCTGGTCTCAGCTGGGAATAGTGCTGGGCTACATTTTCAAACCAGCTGCCTGACAAGAGGTACTTAAATATGATTTGAAGCACTTCACTGCTGACACATATGCTGCTTCTGCGCTCAGATCTCTGAGGATCTTTGTGGTCCTGTCCCAGTTGCAGGGCTGGAGCCTTTGTCAGGCAGCATCATGGGGTTCAGTAGCTAGTACACTGGTTTAAGTCAGGAGTTCTCTTCCCAGATCTAATCCTGCCCTGTGCCTTTTCCTAGGTCACATCACTTCTCATTACAGAGCTACAAAATAAGGCTGATGATACTCATAGACTCCAAGGTCAGAAGGGAACAGTATGATCTAGTCCAGGGGTGGCCAAACTTATGGAACTTAAGAGCCGCACAAGTCGATTAAACCTGTGAGAGCTGCACTGAGGCATATAACCACATATTTTTACCTATTCCAAAATTACTAAGCTTAAAATTTATTGTGCACTTTAATTTTATCTTAAAAACAGGGCAAATATTGATTATAAAATGTCAGATTTGAATAATTACATAAGGTTACCATGAAAACTAGGCCTATACAGTAAAAACTTAGCTGTCACTGGATGTAGAACACTGCAGGCTAGTGGCAAGTTTTTTTAAAATCTGGGCAGTAATTTGTCAATGCAGTACGTAAAGCTCTCACAGGTGCTGATCTCTTAAGTATTGCACAGTCTTTTGATTTAACAAATTTTATTGTGGAATACAATGCTTCATAGCAGTAAGTTGTGCTAAAAATTGAAAGTAATCTACATTCAGTTTTAAACTTTTTCTCCTTTGCATTTTTGTTTCTTAGTATTCCACATCACATTTAGGACTTGGAAAACACAATTTTAACTAAGCAGTAAGCTGCATTAGGGCCTATGAGAAAATCTAAACATGCCATGGCTTTCCCGATCATGCCACACTTCACCCTGCACCCTGGTGTTGCCTCTTACCATGCCACTGTTTCTCTGCTGTCCCCGACTATTGCTCACTTCTCCCACTGTCTCTGACCATGCTGCCCTTCTCTGCAATGTTCCCCCTAAGCTGAAGATGCAGCTTAGCAACTTTTGGATGCAGCAGAGCAAGTTCTCTCCTGGTTCCCTGACCTGGTGCCGGGCCCCTGTTCATTGGCTCCCCAAGTGCATCCATAACTTGGTCAGCTGCATCATCACCTTAGAAGGAACACTGCTTCTGACTCCCATGACAACTCAGCTGTCCTGGGAAACACTTTCCTACTCCATACATGGCCCAAAACTTGTCTTTCAAAACAGGTTTGGTTTTGTGCAAGAGGATTCTGCATAAAACAATTCTAAAGGGGGAGGATGCTATGGAAAACAGCTCATCCCTAGTCCCAGTTCCTCAGGGTCTCTGAAAAGCCTCAACTGTCCAGAGCTCCAAAGAGGTAGCTGTGTTAGTCTAGCTCAGCAAAACAAACAAGGAGTCCTGCGGCACTTTTAAAGACTAACCCATTTGTTTATTGCATGAGCTTTCATGGGAGAAATGTGAGAAATAAATGGGTTGGTCTTTAAAAGTTCTATGAAACTCCTTGTTTAACTGTCCAGAGCTCGAGCTACAGCTTTCTGTTGAGTTGGCAAGAAGGAGCAGGATTCTTCATTGGCTTATTCCTTCTCCCTCTGCTTCAATGGAAGACTTTTTAACCTATTTTCCTGACTACCATACTTGTAAAAAGGTGCCTCCTAAGTTTGTAAAGTGCTGTGGACAGGACTGAGTCTGCATTGGCATGTGGTATAAGATAAATAAAAAACAAACAAATAAACAAACCCACCAAAACCAACCAGAGCAAAAGAAAATAAAAAAATACAAAGTATACCAAAATAAATAAAGCGATGCAAAATAAAATCCACACTGAAATCTATTAAACAGAAACTAATAATAATTTGTTAGTCTTTAAGTCTTTTACAGGTCGTCCCTTCCCTCACTGCCTCCATTCCCTGAAGTGCCTTTCTGTCCTGAGACTCCCCAATCCCATCGCTGCCAGATGCTCCCCCCCCCTCTGAGCAGGGCCCCCACCGCTTCTCTGAGCCCCCCGGCTCCCTCCTCCCTGCCCCTCCTCTGAGCTCTCCCCTGCTGGCTCGCTCCTTCTCCCACCCTCCTCTGAGCTGCTAGCTGCTGAGCTGCCTGACAGGCTGGAGATTTTAACTCCCCCCAGCCTGAAGCAGCTCCCTGCCCACGAGCCCGCATTTTTTCTTGAACAGCTGCATGGGGCTCTCCAGCCACGGTTTGGCCACACCTGATCTAGGCTGACTTCCTGAACAGTGCAGGCCAGAGAAGCTCACCCACCCACCCCTGCAATAAATCTCTAATCTGTGACTGAGTTATTAAAGTATTCAAATCATGATTTAAAGACTTTAGGGCAGGGGAGATTCTAAAGGGAACCAGGATGCTGAGCATTTGCCCCCCCACAAGTGGGCCCAATCCAACCACGCATGTGCCAGCCACTCAGTGCCACTTGTGAGAAGCAGAAGGGACAGTCCCCAAGTGGTGGAGACCATCTCTGCAGCTTCTGGGAAGTGGCAGCAACCACCTCCCACCTTGAGCCTCCTGCACAGGGCTTGAAGCTGGGGATGGTCCATGCCACTTTTAGAAGCAGCAGGGACGGGCTCTGCCACTCGGGGACTGTCCCTGCTGCTTCCCACAAGTGGCACCGACCTTCCTCGGCTTCAAGGCCCCTTCAGGAGACTTGGAG
Source organism: Podocnemis expansa (assembly GCA_007922195.1). Taxonomy (NCBI): domain Eukaryota; kingdom Metazoa; phylum Chordata; order Testudines; family Podocnemididae; genus Podocnemis; species Podocnemis expansa. The sequence continues at coordinate 29,496,628 of ML682006.1, forward strand.
ATGGATCAGGCCCCATGTGCAGCAGGAGCCATCTGCACTTTCCGGAAGTGTCCCAGAGCCAGATTGGGCCACTTCCGGCTATCTGGGGCCAGAGATGCAGGGCCTGTGCCCTGCTGGCTCCAACGTAGCGACGCCCCTGCTTTAGGGTACAGAGAATCTCCCAGAAATTGAGTCAGGCCTCATGCTACAGAGGAAGGTGGAAAAAACCCCACAGCCTTCTTCCTTTGTGAAGCACTTTGAGGTCTACATAGGAAACACATTTCAGAAAAGTATTATTAAATCACCACATGCTTCCCAAACCCATAATTAAGGGTCTAGCTTTTGTCACTCCCAGCTGAGAACTTGCCCTCTGGGCATATCTCAGCAAATCCCACAGACCCAGCATCACAAGAAAGTAACTTTTCAACAGTATAGTGGCCTCACAATGGAAGCTTAGAGATTTTGATTTCATTAATAATTAAGAATTAATTCTCATTTTTCCCTGTGCATTTCAGGAAGTACCTCTTGCCAGCTGAACCTTCAGGACTGTGTGCTCAGAAAATGGGTGCAATTTAATTTTACATGGCTGTTAGGAGTAAAGTTAAAGTGCAATTCAGATGTGCCTACCTGAAAATGAGACTGACCAGCTATTGCAGATGGCATGCAGTAGTAGGAGAACTATAACACATAAGACTCCTCTGGCCATTTTCATGGGCATCTGAATTGTCTGGTTTACAACTAGTCACCTGCAGGGAGAAAAAGAAGAAGTACACAGATCAGAACAAAAACAAGTACAGGACATCACTGTCATGGAAGGAGAGAGAAAAATGGAACTCAGGGGAAAATGGAGGAAGCAATGCAGAGAAAAATTAGGCTTTGTTAGTCTTATTAATCTTTGTCTATTTGCATTTTCTCCCCAAGTGATTGATGATGCATTTTGCAGTAGGAAATCCAGATGCTGCGCTTGCAAAGCAAAAGTGCAGACTGCTAGTTCCCAGGAAAGTGACCGGGGATTTAGGGCCTGGGCCAAGGCCATGAAAAGATTCTGACTGATCTCACTGGCTTTGGATCCAGCCCACGGAGGAGAAAGCAATTCTGCTGGCAGCCCTGTTTCAAAGTCGATGACCTTTAGATCCAGCGCTGCCTTACTCACTGCCGCACTGAGTCTGATGTCCATGGCTGCTCTTGAGCACCTATGGACTTGTTAAGTACGCTCCAACTGCTGACTGCTCACATATCAAGTCATTCACGCAGGCTGACAGGACCATAGCACACATCTTACAGTCAGGGTTTTGACCAGGACTGATGATGTTTCTTCACCCTGCTGTCAAATGCTAGTAACCTGGCTCGCATTTCAGGGAAGACTGCTTTTTAACACCTATGCCGCTTCCAAAAGCCAGGGCCCAAAATGCATTTAGAATGCATTGTAATTATAATCACTTACCGCTTTAGGAAGATAGAAGTAATATTTGGATGACCACAAAAGCCAGCGCTGGGTGGCCTGGAGGTTGATCATTAAGCTATTACAAATATTGATAGAGAAAGCACAGCCTCATTCTATTAAGCAAACCTTCACTCTAAGGCAAGGGTCTCAAACTCAAATCACCATAAGGGTCGCATGAGTTCTAGTATAGGACCGCGTGAGGACTAGCCTGTTAGCTCAAGGGCCGCACCACTGAAACCTTTCCATACAGTGATATTGCAAATATTGGTAACACTAGTGTCATTGTAGGCCACAGGAAACAGCTTTAGGGGCCACATGCAGCCCATGGACTGCATGTTTGAGACCCCTGCTCTAAGGAGATAATGTTTTGTGTCATCTTCTAAGTCCTGCAATCAAGTCTCTTTCCTTGCAATGTGCTTATTGGGTCAGAGTTAAGGTGTTGCATTTATGCTTCTGTGGAAGGGTTGCTGAAATCCTATCTTTTAGCAGTGCAGTTGTATCACCTGGTTTGCAAGATTCATGAACTTTCAACTCTGTAAATATCCACTGCAATGGGTGACTCTCAGCTGTGTGTGTGGACAGGGAGATTCAGCAAAGACATTGGCTGGAAGGTGAATATTATAGCTATGGCTAATCACTGAATGGATATGTTTGTTGCCAGGCAGGGGACCCTTGGCTAAGATGCTTTCACTACAGATTCTTCTTTACACCTCAGTAGCCAACAACCCTAGCAATCTCAGGTGCAAAGGTTCCTGGGTTCAATTGCTTGTAAATCCTCTCCTGTCAAGAAATGTAATTCTACATTTATGATGACCTCTGTGCACCCACTGCCTTAACTTTAAGCCCAGGCAAAACACATTGTGAAAACAGGAACTGAGGTTCAGAGGACGCCATCCGAGCACCAAGCTCTTGCTCTTCCCTAGTTTTCCAATGGCCCTCATTTAAACACATCTAATTTTAAGCATGTGAGCACTTCCTTGATATCAATGAGAGAAAAGTGCTGCTGAAAGGGGATTAGATTTCGACATGTGTTTGTACATATGTGTTTCAATCAGATCACCACTTCCCTGGTCCAAGATGGGCAAGGTGGATAAGATATTATTGCCTTTACCACAGTGCCTGGATGGAGTCATTTCTTGCAGGCTCATCTTTACTTGCTCCATTAATATTTATTTTGGCAGGTTTAGGGCCGAAAGCAAAACCTCAAGATGTGATTAATTTTAGTATGACTTTGATTGAACCTTGTGAACCTTACCAACTGTAACAGAACTAGTTGCAGTCTCTGCACGAACTAAAGGGTATTAAGAAAACACGGTTTGTTTCGTCCAGGAACTGGGAGACAAAGCTAGGAATGAAAACACTTCTCCTGCTCCTTTTGGAGTCAACAGAATTTTCTATTGACTTCAGTAGCTGCAGAATCCTGGCTCAAATGTACGAGGAATTGAGTTTGAGGGGAAGTCTCAGTTAGCTCACAAAGTGACCTGATGTGTGAACACTGAGAGGAAAACATGGCTAAGTGAGTGATAATATAATGACAGTACTGAGTTGAAAGATGGGACAGATGGTGGCGGAGCAAGCTGAACACTGGATAACTAGTAAATGTGCCAAGGTCAGGCTGAGCCATTTAATATTAGCTAACGATAACAAAGTCATCTATTATATTGTTTGCTATTTCCTTCGTGAGAAAGAACTCTGAATCTTGTCTTTTAGAACTGAAAGCACTTCCCCTTAACTTACCATATAAAAAATCAAATATCCACTTAAACTTTAGTTTTAAGAGAAGACTTTAGGCATTTGCCATTTAGGAATTTTTAAAAATAACCTGAGGGAGTTAAACAAACAAGGAGTCCTGTGGCACTTTTAGGTGCTCAGTCCAACAGAAGTCAATTCCCTAACTTACCTATGCTATTTCAAACGGCTCAGTCTCATCCTGGTTTAAGGTGAACAGCTATTATGTTCACCTGCACTGTTCAACTCATAAGGAGAAAAATCCTCTCTCTTGGTCTAGCAGCCTTGCACCTCAGCTTGCAAAGAGCTCAGGTGATGTTATATGTTAATTACAGGCTAGTGCATAGGATCATATAAACTGTATATTTCATCTTGTATGTGGATTGTGTGCAAGCTCTTGTAAGCACAACGGAGCCTTGAGTCAAAACTGGTGTCCCTATGAATAACCATGTAAGATGAGAAAAATATCAAGGAAGAGAGTACACACAGTACAGAGACATAGTGTTTTATATATGCTAGATTTAATACCAGAAGATATGACAGCACATTGTACTTTGTATTGTCACTAACCAATGGCCATGTGGGTTCCAATTCCTCATAAAGAGACTCAGCCCTTAGGTGAGATGTTCATTTGGTTTGATTTGCTGGTGGATCCAATCCAGGTATTGGCTAACTTTGGTGTAGACGCCAAACTTCTCCAGTTTCCCACAACCTTCTCCCCAGCTCACCAGTCCAACCAAGAACCAAGTGTTCTTGAACTTAGTGACCATTGGGCCCCCACTGTCCCCACCGCAGGCATCCTGTTTACCTCCAGTGATCCCTGCACACAGCATGTTCTCAGAGATATCATGCCTCATAGCTTCAGCACACTTATTCTGTGGCACTATAGGAATTTCAATGTAATTGAGAACAGCAGAGTAATTCAAGGAACTGTCACTTATGCTGCCCCAGCCAGTCACCACCATTTGCTTCTCATTTGCTGCCAGCTCCTGCTCTGCTAGTTTCTTGGTGGGAAGACAAATAGGCAGCACAAATTTGTTGAGGATCGTGGGTTGAGCCAGATGCAGCATGGCGATGTCATTATCAGAGGTCTCCTTGCTGTAGTTTTCATGTCTCACTAGCTTGTCAACCAAAATGGTTTGCTCTGTTTCTTCAATCCTCATACGATGGTATTCACCTGGAAGAGCAACAAGGGAAGAAGTGAGGTGCTCCTGGACTTCCAGCACCACCTTCTGCATAGAATTGTGTTAGGACTAAAATAGATCAATTGCTCAGATTTGTTTGGTTTCCTGCTTTCTTAAAATATGAGTTTACTCATCTTACCATGTTTCAGGATAGCTTGACAGTGTTATACGTAATTGGCCTCCTACTCCTTGCTCTACAGGCCAGGGACATCACTTTTTTATTTGCCTATAGAGTGTCAAGTACATATTATGCAGCAATCCATAAATATGTCAGCAGAATTAAGGTACAAACTCTTCTGTAGGTCTAGAGTGTTCATATTACAGTATGACTTATACAGCTGGAGACAAGGTCCTGGGGAAAGAAAGTGGTCCTTTTGAGGGAACCAACATAAAAGTTGTACAAGTTCTTTGACATGTGGTTAATTGCTGGTTGGTTGAACTCTCTGACCTAAAGTACATTAGGGACTTAGTGCCTGGAATAGTTCATCCTAGAAGCTAGACCCTGTCCTGTAAGAAACCCATGTCGATCTAAGACTACAGTTGTCTCTCTGCTGCATGCCTACGGTCACCGGGAACTTCATCACCAGAGGGTAGTGGCTGCACGGGCAGACAGTAAGGTGCTTTTGAGAGAAGTGTACGGACAGGTGCTAGAAGCTGGCATAGAGTGGAGGCAGCTAGGTACAAAACAATAAGGTAAAACAGAAGATATGTGTTGAGGGTCCAAACTCTGAAGGTCCTTAACAGAAAGAACAAGAAGATTGCATCTGATGCAATGGTGAAAAGAGAGCCAGTGAAAGATGTGATTGCAATGGTGGCAAGATGATGATGAGATTGGTATTAATGCCCATGCTGGCTGCACAGATTTCAGGACAGTAGCACCACCAAGTCCCTTAGTGACATACTTCACACCTGTATCTGCCATACCACAGACTTAATAGAAGTGATTTTCACTCAAAGGTAAACTGAGGAAGAGGCTGTTTTCTCACTCTGATGTCACAGAAGATATGTAGAAAATACTCCTCCAAAGGTGTTTTTTTTTTTTTTTTTTGAATGGAACAATGATTGTGTTGGTTTTTCTTTGGTAATTCAGGGGTAAATTTGGTGTATGTTTTCCCATATATGTTCAAGGCTAGCAGTGCTGGCTCTGGTGATGTGCTGTACAAGGCTCCCCACACAGATCTGAGAGTGCCCTCAGTCTGCAGCACCCTGGCTACTTCAACACCACACCTCTCCTGAGTAGAGATTTCCAAGTATACCACATTACTAGGGAGTTTTGCAAGGTAGATGTATGCCCAACAGGGTCTAGATTAAGACTCTTCTCCACATTTGAGGAATTGGGTTCAGGAGTCTAGAGCTGAAGCAGTGACATTCTCTTTAGCACTGAGGCACTGAGTGCAGGCCCACTGCCCCACTAGTGGTGTACGAGCAGAAAGGGTTTGGGGGTACAAATACAATCCAAGCTCCAGACCATTGGTGCTCCCCATCTCAACTCCAAATAACACTGTAGGAACCTTACTTCCCCTTTACACAATCTATCCAGGTGTGCTCCCAATATATGACCCTATTTGAAGCATAACCAAGCTTTTAGCTCCCAGATGGAACAAGATGTGTTTTTTAACTTACTTTAAAATCTCAGGTAGGTGTGATGGGCCTCCTAGCCAACCCAGTTCTATATCCAGAATGACATGCATGCTTTATACTCTGGCACCCTTCCCCCAAACGGACGAGTCTTGGGACCCTGAATTAGAATGTAATATATTAAAAGAGGGTAGCATAAGAGTTGGTCTTTCTCCATACCAAGTCTTACTTTGAACTTCCCGTCATCCTCAACACAGTGTGCTGCCGTTAGAACCCAGGAGGAATGGATTAGGACACCACCACATTTAAATTTGCCCCTGCCATCTATCAGCATGGCCTGAAACAAACAAACAGAGCAGTATGACACCACAGGGTCCTGCTCAGACATAAAGGGCATGATATAGACCTTCTCCATGGAGCACTCTATACTGCCTTCAGGTACCAGAGCAATGACATTAGGAGAAGTCAAAGTTCTATGCTGAATGGACAGAAGTATCTTAACAAGTGAGCCAAGCTCCACATGAAATGAAGGGTTGGGCTTTGAGTAGTCCACTTAAATCAGTGTTCACATTTCTCACTCAACTGTGCTCATTTCTCAGAAGAGACTGATGACTGGCAGTTGGAGACATCCTGGTTCTTCTGCGTTTTGGAGACTTAGCTCTAGTGAGAGACAGTTTAGCGAGTCCAACAATCCTGTGCCTGCAGCAAGTAAAACATCTCAGGGTGATTCTCACTTATGCTAAAGTCTCTTTATGCTGCCATAGTGGACTAGAGGGAACTTAGTATAAATGGGAATTGTGCTGACAGAAAAACACATTCTCTAAAGCCCTGTTATACTCTGCATGGTGGATCCCTCCTTTGTGAGGCCCCATCACACTCTTTAAAGCTCTGGTATGTTCTGTTAGATTAATGCATGCTCCGTAACGCTAACCTATGTTCACCAAGGTTGGTTTTACCTGTATAAAAACAAAGTTGCCCTTAAAAGAAAAAGAGACGACAGTGCCAGTGCTACAATAGCAGAATGTGTTGTGGGGTATTTCGATACATTCCAGAAGTGGCCTTCTCCAGTGTGGGTGGAAGGTTATGCTGCATTATTATTATTATTATGCTGCATCCACTGGAAGGTTAGCAAGAAAAAAGAGAGCTTGGCAAAGAATGCTAAGGCTAACAACATGCATTCAAAGTTACAGAAGCTTCAGCTCTCCAAACTTCTGATTTGGCTTTAGAAAGTCTAAAATAAGGGGAAACTTAGCTTGCAGTAGACTCATCATCTGTGATCTAAGTGCCTTATTGGGCATGTGAAGAGTTTTGGGTGGAAACAGAAAGCTTCACCACAAGCATCTTTATTTCTCACCTGCCAGGGGCTCTCCCCTTTTCTTCCCATTTTCCCCTCAATGAGTCGAATTTGGATACCTGATCTGAACTCGGTGTGATTTGCCTTCACCCTTCCACAGGGAAAGTCCACTACAGGAGAGAAATTGAAGAGGTCATCCAGCAAAATTCAGCACTATCAATGTCAGTTCTTTTTAAACACGAAACTCACCCCCCTCACTATCATTCAAAAACACCCTCAACCATGTCTCCTTCCATGAAATGCTCTCAATAACCTCTCTGTATTCTTTCATTGTTTCACTGAGGGGGAATTCCTTGATCCTCCTGATGAGTTTAATTACATGAGGCATTCCCTAACAGAGAGCTGTGTGGGATTGATTGCTAATGCCAATAATAGGAATTTACTTACCTGTAACTGGAGATTCTTCGAGATATGTGGTTCCTATACCAGAAGCAGGCAAACAATGGTCCATGGGCTGGATACGGCCCACCAGCCCCTCTCCCACCACATAAGCCCAGCAGGGTTTTGGCTGAAGTGCAATGGCTGCTGCCACCCCCTCTCTCCTGTCATCATCACTTCCTTCCACAGGGTCCAGATCTCCTCTCCCAGCTCCACCCCTTTCCCCCACGGCACCAAAAAAAGGAAAAAACATGGAACACTGCACAAAAATTGGGGGAAAAAAGTGGAAAACTCCCTCCCTTCCTCTTCTCCACATGGTACCAAAAAAAAAAAAAAAAGCGTAAATAAATAAATTGTGAGTAAAGAGCACAGTGCAAAAAAGTGCAAAGAACAATGCAAAAAAAAAAAAAAGTGGACACTACAAAAAAAACCTGCAAAAAAGCAAATGGTACAAAAACCGGTGGAAAAAACGTGCAAAAGTGTGGACAGTGAAAAAAAGAAAAGTGGACAGTGAGTAGGATTTATATTTATCTATATGTATTTATGTTTATCTATTTATATTTATTTGTGTGTATATTAGTTGTAACAGGGTGGGTGGGCTGGAAAGGGTAGCCACTCCCCTCCAATTCCCCCTCCTTTACCCTCCCTCTCCCACTGCATGTGGCCTGTCATATATTGGATGCGGCCCTCAGGCTGAAAAGTTTGACCACCACTGCTATATGTATTCCTCTGAGGATTATACACATGCAACATGCGTACAGAGCCAAAGATTTTGAAAGTAGTAGTGCCCATTGGTCCTCATGTCTGACTTTGCTGTGTCTCATGGTTTTGTCTGAGGCAATAAAGGATGTTGTGGACCTGTTGTGTCCTCAGTTCCTTCTCCACTGCAAATCAAATAGATTTGGCAGAGAGGGCTGGAATATAGATAGGGACCACACATCTCAAAGAACATACAGTACAAGTGAGTAAACTCCTTTGCTTTGAGTGATGGTAGCTCTCGTACTCCACCAAGGATGATTATAAGCAGTACCTTGATAGGAGGAAAGTGAGAGGAAGATAAAGATACTGTGGAGTGGTGATCCCCCATGCTGAACAAGGCATCCATCACAGAGCATCACACTAAGGCATAATGGGAAGAAAAGGTATGTATCAAACTCCGCGTGGCCGTCCTATGAGAAGTATTTTGTGAAGCACGGCGTTAGTACGTTTGTGGTCTTGCTGAGTGGGCTTATACCTCCAAGGGGTGAAGACTAGCCCAATAACGGAGGCTAATGCACCCTGAAGCCTATTTAGGGAGCCTTTGAAGGGATATCACTTCTCCCTTTATCTTTCCCACTAGAATGCCAAACTGTTTAGAGGACTCCTTGAATAAATTCATCCTCTGCAGATAGAAGGCCAGGGACCTGTAGGCACCAGTGGAGTGAAGATGCCATTCTTCCACTGAGATGTGAGGCTTCAGAGAAAAAGTAGGTAAATGTACAGATTAGTTGAGATGAAAGTGGGATATAACCTTTGACAGAAACTTGGGCACAAACTTATGAAATTTGGCGAAGTGGGGGACCTATTGTCATGGCCCCTAGGTCACCCACACTTCTTGCAGAAGTAACAGATATCAGAAAAGCAACTTTCATGGAAAGTAGAAACAGGGACCAGAAGGCCATGGGTGCAATGGATTGTATGGGTGGGTAAGTCTGGAAGGAGGCCCTTCCAAAAACTGGTAGATGGTGTGCATAAAGACAGAGTGCCCCTCCACTTAGAGTTGAAAGGCACTGACAATGGCTACATGAACCTAGATAGAACTGCGGGTGAGTACTGATGCCTTCAGAGATGGGAGGTAGTCCAGAAAAAGAGGGATGTCCACATCCTCAGGCATAAGACCTATCTGCTGGACCCAGGAAGTGAAACTCTTTCATTGGGCCCTATAGGACTACCTTATGGCCTCTTTTCTGCTATTCAGGAAGATGTCTTGTACTGCTGATGAACATTCCCACTCTAGCGAAGAAGTCTGTTCATAAAACAAGCAGTTAGGACAAGTGTCTGCAGATTGGGATTCCTGATCCAGCTACTGTGTTGTACAAAGAGTCCTGAGAAAGCTAGGAGCGGAAGTGGTGGATGCACTGATATATGGAGGAGGAAGAGAAGCCAAAACTGGAGAAGTCACTACAGGGTGATCAGAATGACTGTTGCACACTCTCACTGGATCTTGTATAGGACATGCAACAATAGGTGGGGTGGAAAGATGTAATTGATCTGGTCTGACCAGTGGATGATTAGGGCATCCCCTTGAGAAAGGGCACTGAGGCCCTCTTTCCCCAAGCAGAATTGCTGCAGCGGCATCTGGGGCAGTCAACAGGGCTGAGAATGGGGGAGTTTGGAGGGGGGAGTTATGCAGAGAGTGAGGGTGCAGTAGGGAGTGTGTTTTGGTATCACTGGGGTGCTTATTGCACTTTTTTTGTGTATTAGTTTGTTTTGTTTTTCCTCTCTCTTTTTGTTTCATTGACCAGAAGTAGGGGAAAAGCTATGGCAGACACAGAGGCAGTAGTGTTAGTCACTCAAGCAGGGAAAGAGACAGTGGAGATGACTAGATGTGGAAGCTGCAAGATATACATGATCTTGAAGGGGTACCTCCAAAGAGCTTTGTATGTATGAAGTGTGGCCTCATACAATTGATGGAAGAGAAAATTCAAGGGTTAGAGATGCAGGTGGAAACTTTGGCTGAGTTTAGAAGGGGGTTTGAGTTGTTGATGGAGCACATGAATGAGGAGGATGGAGATAAAAATCCAGACCTGCAGATGGAAACAGGACCAACCAAATCTGAGGGGGAAATGCTGGGTGAGGAAAGAGGCTGGTGGAAGTATGTGACTGTGTGAAGGGGGCAGAGGAAAAGATGAGCTAGTGAAAGAGAAACAGATCTCAGGAACGAGTTTTCAGAGTTAGAAAATGAAGGAGAATAGAAGGTGGTTACTGAAGGTGGAGCATGAGGAAGAAGAGAAGAGCAGCCCTACTATAGTCCTATACAAAGAGGAGATGAGCCAAATGGAGATACTACTAAATAAGAGTCAGAGGGGCACACAGTAGCGGGTGCAGAGGATTGCAAAGAAAAATTGTAGAAGTGATGACTTGCAGCCAGAAAGAACTGGGGATAGGCTGGAAAATAGCACTGTTCCCAGGAAAAGGCAAGCCTATGTGATTTGTGAGGCTCTGCTGAGAAGGACAGACCAGCCTGTAACCAGAGCTGATCCAGAGAACAGAAAGATGAGCTGCCTACTGGGTGCTAGGATACAGGATGTGGATCTGAGGCTGAAGAGGATCTTAATGGGAACAGAAGAGAATCCTCTGATTGTCCTTCATGTGGGTACAAATGATAAAGCAAATTTCTCACTGGAATGTATCAAAGGAAACTATGCCAGGCTGGGGAGGAAATTTAAGGAAATAGAGGCTCAGGCTTTCTTCAGTGGGATTCTTCCTGTCCCTAGAGGATAACAAAGGTGCGAGAAGATTCTGATGATCAATAGATGGCTCAGGCATGGTGCTATAAGGAGGGCTTTGGGATGTATGGTCACTGGGAGGCATTCATGGACAGAAGACTACTCTCCTGTGATGTACTTCATCTGAGCAGGGAGGGAAACCAACTTCTAGGATTGAGGTTAGCACATTAAGAGAGCTTTAAACTAGGGGGCTGGGGGAGATGGTTGGGAGATGCGAGGAGCAATGGTTTCAAGTTGCAGCTAGGGAGGTCTATGTTGCACATTAGGAAAAACTTTCTCACTAGGTGGGTGCTGAAGCACTGGAATGGGTTGCCTAGGGAGGTGGTGGAATCTCCATCTTTGAAAATGTTTAAGACCCGGTGGGACAAAACACTGGCTGGGAGGTCCCTTCCAGCCCTAATATTCTATGATTCTATGCCTGGATAATCTCCATGCTAAATATTACCATTGAGAGAATGGAAAAGGAAAAAGAGTTGGGTAATGGAATGGACATTAAAAGGAAGGATAGTGTAAATACTGGTCTAATAGGTGGTATTACCAGTAGAACGACTGTGCCAAATTGGGTAAGGAAAAATTAAAATGTTTGTATATTAATGTGAGAAGCCTTGGTAAAAAATGGAAGAACTAGACCTACTGGTAGAGGAAGTGAAACCAGATATTACAGGGATAACAGAAAACATGGCAGAATAGTAGTCATGACTGGTGTACACATACAGAAGGCTATATGGTCTTTAAAAAAGACAGATATAAAGGCAAAGGCTGGGGAGTGGCATTGTGTATCTATGAGAAAGAAGACTGTAAAGAAATTCTAAGTGATTTAATTAACAAGACAGAGTCTATCTGGATAAAAAAATTACACTGGGAGAGAAAACTATTAGAGTTTCTCTGAGGATAGTGCTTGGGGTGTGGTACAGGCCACTAGGATCTGATTTGGACATGGCTAGGGACCTCTTTAAGGGCTTTAATGAAGTAAATACTTCTGGGACATGTGTGATTATGGGAAACTTTAATTTACCAGATATAGACTGGAGGACATGTGATAGTAGTAATAATAGGGCCCAGATATTCTTGAATGTGATAGCTGATGAATTCCTCACCAAACTGTTACCAAACCAACAAGAGGGATACGATCTTAGATTTGACATTGGTGAGTAGTGAGGACCTCATAGATGAACTGGTTGTAAGGGACAACCTTGGTTTGAGTGACCATGAGCTCATTTAGCTCAAACTAAATGGAAGGATAAACAAAAATAAATCCGTAACTAGGGTCTTTGACTTCAAAAGAGCTAACTTGAAAAAATTACGGGAATTCGTTAGGGAAATGGACTGGACTGAAGAATTTATGAATGTGAAGGTGGAGGAGGCTTGGAATCACTTCAAGTTAAAGTTGTGTGAACTATCTGAAGCCAGAAGTTCAAAGAAGGGGAAAAAATTCATAGGCAAGAGTTGCAGAATAAGCTGGATAAATTAGCATCTTGGATGGGGGATTAAGAGGAAGCATAAAGCCTACAAGGAGTAGAAGACAGGAGGACTCAGCAAAGAAAGCTACCTCTCAGAGGTCAGAACATATAAAGTGAGAAAGGCCAAAAGCCAAGCAGAGCTGGAACTTGCAAAAGGAATTTAAACTAATATTAAAAGGTTCTTCATCTATATAAATTCAAAGAAAACAAAGAAGGAAGAAGTGGGACTGCTAAACACTGAGGATGAGACGGAGATCAAGGATAATCTAGGCATGGCTGAATATCTAAATGAGTATTTTGCCTCTGTTTTTAATGGGGGTAATGAAGAGCTTGGGGATAGTGGTAGGGTAGCTAATGTGAATGAGGACATAGAGGAGAAAATTATCATATCTGAGGTAGAAGCCAAACTAGAATTGCTTAATGGGACTAAATAAGAGGGCCCAGATAATCTCCATCCAAGAATATTAAAGAAGCTGGCACAAGCAATAGTCAGCACATTAGCAAGGATTGTTAATGAATCTGTGAACTCAGGGGTTGTACCATATAACTAGGGAATTGCTAATATAGTCCCTATTTTCAAGAAAGGGAATAAAAGCGATCTGGAGAACTACAGGCCTGTTAGTTTGTCCTCAGTAGTATGCAAGGTATTGGAAAAAGTTTGAAAGAGAAAATACTTATAGATATCAAGGGTAATGGTAATTGGAATAATATACAAAAGATAGGTCATTCTAGACCAACCTGATCTCCTTTTTTGGAGAAGATAACATTTTTTTGGATAAAACGAATGCAGTAGATCTAATTTACCTAGATTTCAGCAAGGCATTTGATATAGTTCCACACAGGAAATTAGTTCAATTAGAAAAGATGGGGATTAATATGAAAATAGAAAGATGTATAAGGAACTGGTTAAAGGGGAGACTACAGTGGGCAGGGCCATCCCTAGGTGGGTGTGGGGCCCTGGGTGAATCACCCTCTGTGGAGCCCCCTTCCCTCCCCAGGCACTGGCCAGCCCAGGGGAGGGGCTGGCCCCTGCACCATCCATCCCCACGCCAGGGACCAGGTGAGCTGACCAAAAGCGGCAGAACCAGAGTGCAGGGTCTGGTTTCTCAGCCACCCTTAAGCCAGTGGGTGTCAAACTTTTTTCCTCTGGACATAGCTCTGGACTCCTCTGCCATGCAGCAACCCTCCACTGAAAAAAAGCAGCTGCCACCAGGAAATTGAAGTGACCATGACTGGGGGAGGGGGCAGTTGGGTGGGTGGCAATCCCTCATGGCTTTCATCCTCTCTCTAGAGGCTTCTATTGCATCTCTGAAATCTACACATCTAATTTGAGGTCACCTACATGGAACATGCAGAGGGTGATCCCACATGCCATACTCCTGTCTCAAATCAGGAAGTATGTCAAGTCTCTAAAATTCCATGTTGTAGACTGGAGTGTGTGTGTGTGGGAGCTCCTTGCAAATGGGGTGGGGGGGCGACTGGGTGGAGAAATGAGGTGGAAGAGTGGAAGTGCTTGGACAGAGGAAGGAAAAGAGAGCCAATGCCAGGCTGGAAAGAAAGGTCCTTGAAGATCCTGTCTGCTGCTGAGCCTGTCCAAGTACCTCCAGGTCCTGGTCCCTTCTCCACCGCAAAATCCCAGGAACTGAAGCAGTTCCTCTGGGTTCTACTTTTACCTCTGCACTTCATATGCTCCTTGAGTCTGAATGACAGACAATTGTCCATAATATTGTGACTGGAGGGGTGCTAACACTCTCTGCTTGGTCTGGTGACCCCTGGCAGTGTGCATAAGGCAGCAACACCATGGGGCTATCCACTCCCTCCTTCAGATTAGGACCTTGTTATAACTTCTCCTTCCAGCAGAATCACCCCTGAGTTGGATTTTATTGTTACTTAGGCTTTCTAACTGTAGAAAAAATACTATACTTTGTAACACAGGCTCCTACTAGAACAGTTTGCTTTTCTCTTCTCTTTTTAATTATGTCAAAAAAATCTCTGAAGTTTTCATTAAAATCTACAAGTTATAACTCTTGTTGCAAGCAAGAGAATTCTCAACTCACTGAAATAAGAGGCAAGTCCTAATTTGCAAAATAACCGCAATCCCCATATCCCAGAAATGGTAAAATAAGGCAATGTTTGCAGTTTTTTCTTTTCTTCATTGGGTCTATTGATTAAAAAAACGGTGGATTACTTACCAGTAACCGTCCTTCTTCGAGATGGGCTGCTCGGATCCATTCAGTAATAGGTGTCTCCGTGCTGGAGTGCCGGATTGGTCAGAAAAACTTGTCCTAGCCTGTCAGAAGAGGGGGGGTGGCCACCGCCCCTCATGCCACCCACAGCTATATATATACAGCTGCCTCCCCGCCCCCTCCTCAGTTCCTTAGAGTCGCCAACTCCAGAAGCAGGGACAGAGGGGAGAGACCTGAATGGATCCAAGCAGCCCATCTCAAAAAAGGATGGTTACTGGTAAGTAACCCACCGTTCTTCAAGCGCTGCTTAGATGCATTCAGTAATAGGTGACTACTAGCCATGCTGATAGATGGTGGGTGGAGTTGGCACTTCCGCCTTCACCACAGCAACAAGCCCCATAAGGTAGAGGCCCCACAACAAGATGCTCACCAGAGTCAAGAGGCGAGCGGGTCTTGACAGGCCCAGAAGAAGCAAGAGCTGAGGGTCAACCCAGAACAGGGCAAGACCAAACCCACCAAGGCAGAACACATAAGCGGGTCGGACAAGGTCACTAGAACTGGAGAAAAGGATGCAACCTAACAAAAACGGGTTGCGTAGGTGATCTGCATAGAAGGAAAAATGTGGAATGTAACCAACAGACTACAATGTCTGGGCATAGGCCGTGTCACGTGGACTCGAAGGAGAACACTAAAAGCTAGCAAATGAGACTAGCCATATGGGTGTTTCTTGTGCAAGAACAAAGAAAAGATAGGCATAGAGCACCCAAAGGCTTTGCAGGAGCCACACAGTCATGGACTGATCTGGCGACTACTGAGTACACAGGGAGAAGTAAGGGAATGACAATACCCCTTATCTAGGATGTGACCAAGCAAGCCGTCTGGTTAAAAGAGAGAAATGAGGATACAAGGTTGTAAGATGGGCTCGAGGGTGACTGAGAAGACCACAAGACACTAAGCCGCGGCATACAGAGTCGAGCCAAATGGGACAGGGCCCACGGTATGCTAATTAACAACCTTGTAGCGCACGTCTTCAGCTGAGCAGACACCACGACTGGGTTCTCGCAGGAGAGAGACTCCAGGAGAGGTCACTAACAGCAAGGTGGCCTGAAGCAGTGCTGATGAGATGGTCCTACTAGGGCCTGCAGGGCACTAGAATGTAGAGGGGGGCCCCGCTGGTCTAAGCCTGCAGAGTTTGCATTGCGAAGCTCTCACTAAGGCGTGGGGGGGGGGGGGAGAAGAGGGATGGGACAGAACTCTTACTACTGTCTAGTCAGCTCCTTGGCAACGAAGGAGAGCCATGAAAGGCCACGGACTCAGTACCTATAGTGCTTGCCGGAGGGATAACATTACCACTTTGCAATGCCAGGGCTGCCAAGGAGAAACTCTTCAATACATGGATATTGAAGAATTCTGCTACCAAAGAAGAATCCTTCCTAAGCTAGAGAACTGGACTGTAACAGGGTGGCAGCTGCCACATCTGAAGGACACCCTGGGATCAGAGAACCCAACGAAGTTTTCTCCCCTGAGGGAGCCAGAGGCTGAATAAAAGGGGGGGGGTACAACCCCAAACTGTTATATGTTGCATAGAAATTGGTTCTCTGTCTATCACGCCATAGGATGGGCAGTGGGTATCAACGGGTCCTTGAAAATGGAAAGAGGGGACCGCAGAACTGCCAGGTGCTACCCAACGTGCATGGGGAGAACTGCAGTAGCACTAAGGGACTACACGCAGCGTGGTGAGACGGTCCCGCAGGAAGGCAGGGCGGAAGGGGAGGGGGTTGTGTCCTGCCAGGGAATAGGACTGTAGAGCAAGAAGATTATGCAAGTGCCCTGGAAGCAGGGAACCTTCTGTCTGACATAGATAGCTGTCCAGAAGGCAGTGGATACAGAGGCGGGAAATATAGGTGGGGGAGCACTTGAAGGGATGGACCCTTCGCAGTTTCCCAAAGTATGGTCATAACTAGGTGTTCCCTCTCAGGGTTTTAAAGGGTGCCCCTGGCCGTGCTTTGGTGAGGTGGGGGGAGAGTGGGCTACCTCGAAGAGGGTAGACAAAGGTGAGGGTTCCTGAGGTGAACCCCTGGTTCTCACTAGATCACCAGAAGGTGGAGATGTGGAACTGTCCAAGGGAGGGAAAAAAGGGAGGAGTGGGCCGTACCTTGGGCCTGTGCAGGGGTAAGACCCACTCTAAAGGATACCTTCTTGATTAAATTGGCTATCCAGGTAGCTGTATTGCTACACAGATGTGTCCCCTTCAGTGTGCAGGAGATATTCCTGTCGAATGGGGGTTGGGGTCGCAGTGCAGAAACTGTGGTGCGACCAGGGTATCCCCTCCCCTTCCCCTGACCCAGATACGAGGGGGCCTACCTGGGACATGCATCATGGCCACAGGCACAGTCCTGTCGCAAGTAGGCTTCAGATGTGCGCGTCTCGGAGCCCTGGCAGCAGCTGAGCCTACAACGAGATGTGCCTTCATCCCTCGGTGAGGTGTTAGGGTGGGGAACGTGGTGGGGAATATCTGGGAAGAAAGGCTGCTAGGAGTAGAAGAGGGGTGGTTTCTGTCTTCAGGGAAGTAGCTACTTAAGGGGTGAGGTGGGGGGTAGCTACGGTACTGGGGTACCCGCATCATAAGCGGGTGTCATTGTATTGTTGGCCCCCGACGTCCTGATCTAAGTCTTGTTCCTGTGATTGGGAAAGGGGAAGAACAAGGAAGTATCGGGGTGGTTCCCACTGGACCTGCCTTCCCTAGAGAAGGGGTGGGGGGGGAGGGTTGGCCGTCTGCAGCAGTGATGCCTTATGGCCCTCTGCACCCTAAGGGTAAAGAGGGTGGCGGTGATCAGAGTGGCCCCTCCTTGTGGAAAGGGGAGGCAAAGGCCCACTTCTCACCCTGAGTAAAGCGGGAAGGAAGGGGACTGTCCCGCCAGGGGATGTGGGAAGCTAAGTCGGTGGGGTGGGTCCGGGAGGGAGAAAGCCAAAATATTTGGCCTCTCCTTGAGGATCCCGGGCTGTGCCCACCACAGAGAGGGTTTCAGGGGGAAACATGACATCCCCCTCAAAGGGCAGGTCAAGAACTACCTGCTGTGTGTTAGGGGGTGCTCTAGCCTCCCTAAGCCATGCTACCCTGTAGAGGGTAACCGCTGAGGCCATGGTGCGAGCAGCGGTGTCCACCGCATCACATGCCGAAAAGAGGAGGTCTTGCGAGGTTATGTTGCCTTCCTCCAGGAAGGCATCATACTCTTCCCTGGCCTCAGGTGGAAGCATATTTCCAAATTTACTGAGTGACTCCCAGACATCCAGCAAGAATTTGCTGGTTATAGCCTGGTTGTTTGCCACTCATAATTGGAAGGCTGATGAAGAATAAACCTTACGGCCTAGCAGCTCCAGCTCCCTAGTTTCCTTGGAGGGGGGGAAGGGGTCCCTGGGGGGTTCCCCAGCCCCCAGTGCCATCTGGACCATGTCCCTAGGAGGAACTGGGTGGCCAGCGAGGGAGGGGTAGCCCGACTTGGATACCCGATACTTCACGTTCGCTGTATCTGAAACCAGGGAGATGGAACTTGGGCTCTGCCACCGGGAGCGTGCGAGGTCCCATACACTCAGGTGGGGCGGGACTGTTAAGGATGCTGTCGAGGCGAAGGCTGGCCCCAACAGGGTATTGGGGGGAGACTCAAGGGCTCCACCTCCATACCTAAATGGGCTGTAGCCCGGCGCAATAGGTCAAAATGCACCGAAAGGTTCCCTGTAAAAGACTCTGGTGCTGGGGACAGCACGGCAGTGGGAGCCTGCCATGGAGGGGAAGGAGTTCCCTGGGGGAACCATTCTTGCAGCCGAAACTAGAAAGGTGATTGGGCCGAGGTGTGGCATCGAGGCCATTTGAAGCCCCTAGAAGGTCCCTCTTCCGGGCTGGAGACAGGGGAAGGGGATCAAGATTCCCGGCCCGGTGCCAGCAGTGGAGCGGTGTCAGCCCCCACTGGAGTGGAAGATGGAGGACTGGAAGGTGAGGGTGAGCATCCCGGGTGAACCCAGGCCTTCGAGATGAAGGCTGGTTTGCCCCTTCTGATTGGAGGGGGGCAGAGGGAGTCGGGAGTAGCAGCAAGGCTTGTGCTGCCTCCACCGCTTCCGGGGTGGACAGGACGAGGAACGACTCTACTTGAGCCACAGGCAAGTCCTTGCTGGGGGAGGGAGGACTGCCCGGGTGGGAAGGCTCCCACTCATGCGGCACCAGACTCTGCGGTGCTGACTGTGTAGTCAGCTGGTGCTGGAGCGAGCTTGGCACCGGTGAGGCCAGGCTGTACCGTGCTATTGGTGCCGGAGATGACATGGTGCGGTGCCGAAGCGAGACTGGCACCATTGGTGCCAGGCTAACTGAGGGCAACCTTGATCGATGCCAAGGTGCCAGGGCACCGGGTAGGTGCTGCAGTGCCAGAATCGGCACCAAGGTGGAGCAGCGGTGGCGGCGGCCACCGGTGCTTTGGTGCTGTGTAGGCTCCAGCGCTGAGTTGGGTCTCGGTGCTGGGCGTGAACCCGAAGCCTTGGGTGAAGGGTGCCGAGCCTCCTCCGAGGCTAGGGTGCGGCGCTGCTGTTCCCTCTCCTTTATCGTTCTTGGCTTGAAGGAGAGACAAATGGAACACACCGAGACCATGTGGTCTTTGCCCAAGCACCTAAGGCACTTCCCGTGGAGGTCGTCCTGGGGGAAGGCCTTGCTGTACTTGGCACAGGTTTTGAACCCCGCCATTGTCGACGTGATGTTCCAGTCCGGTGTTGGGGGCTCTCGTGGTGGAGTTAAATCCACAAAGAGATGTACCTAGTGGGACAGTGAGTCGAAGGCAAAGAGAGAGGCTGCTTGCGATTTGCAAGGAGCGGATGTTCCAATTCCGACATGCAAGGTGGAAGAAATGAAACTGAGGAGGAGGTGGGAAAGCGGCCATATATATAGCCGCGGGTGGCACGAGGGGCGGTGGCCGCTTCCCCTCTTCTGACAGGTTAGAACAAGTTTTTCCGACCAATCTGGCGCTCCAGCACGGAAACACCTATTACTGAATGCATCCGAGCGGCACTCGAAGAACAAAAAGGTTGCTTGCCAGTGAGCTCAGTCTTTTTCATATGAACGAGAGAAGCCCAAAGAGAGAGGCATAGAGGTTGTTTGAACAACAATTAGCACCTCATTGTTAGTCCTAATGACTCATCTTTGTTGCAACCCTGATCTATTCTTTACAACATGCTGCCTGAAGCAAGCCAGCCCCGTGAACTGGGTTGTCACTTTTGGCCAGCTCACCCAGTCCCTGGCATGGGGGGGGGGGCAGGCAGCAGTGCAGCCCCCGCGGGGCCCCCCAAAGCTTGAGGCCCTGGGCAGCTGCCCCTCTTGCCCTACCCTAAGGACGGCCCTGACAGCGCGTCATACTGAAAGGTGACCTGTCAAGCTGGAGGGAGATTACTAGTAAGGATCTGTCTTGGGATCAATCTTATTTAACCTTTTTAGTACTGACCTTGGTATAAAAAGTGAGAATATGCTAATTAAGTTAGGAGGTATTGCTGATACAGAGAAGGATTGGAGTATCATACAAGAAGATCTAGATGACCTTGTAAACTGGAGTATCAGGAATAAAGATGAAATTTAATAAAGAAAGTACAAGGTCATTTAGGGACAAACAATAAGAATTTTTCATATAGGTTGGGAATATACCAGTTGGAAGTGATGGAGGAGGAGACGGACCTGGAAGTATTGGTTGATCACAGTGGATATGTCTACACTGCCCCACATTTTTCAAAAAGAGGTTTTTTTGAAAAAGCTATTTTGAAGTAAATTTGAAATAGGTTTTTTTAAAAACACTTATTTCGAAAAAAGTTATTTTGAGATAGGAGTTCTCCATCTCGAAATAAGTGGGTTATTTTTTTTTAGAGAGAGAGTCCACACCGGACTCTCTTTTTTGGAAAAATCAGAGCCAATTGAAAAGATGGGCTGGCTTTTTTGAAAAAGTCCTTTTTTCAGCAGGTGACCAGGTTTAACCTAGCCAAAAAAGTGCTCCAGTATTTCGAAATACTGGGGCACTTTCTTTTCTGAATAAACTTCTTTTCCGAGAAAAGGCGCTTTTTTGAAAAAAGCCAGGTTTTGCTTTTTTGAAAAAGCGCTCTGGTGTTTTAATACATCAGATCGCTTTTTTGGAAAAAGCAAAACAGCTCCCTGGACACGGGAAAGTTTTTCTGGGATAAGCCTCCTTATCCCAAAAAAACTTTACAGGGTAGACATGCCCAATATGACTATGAGTCGCCAATTCAATGTGACCGTGAGAAGAGCTAATGTGGTCCTAGGATGCATCTGAACAGGTATTTCCAGTAGAGATAGGGAGGTGTTAGTACTGTTATACAAGGCCCTGGTGAGACCATGTTTGGAATAGAAAGATGAATTCAAACTAGAACAGGTGCAGAGAATGGCTACAAGGATGATCCGTGCTATAGAAAACCTGTCTTATGAGAGGCAACGTACTCTAAAGACTATAGAATCCTAAGTCCATTTTTCATCATTTATACACACCCCTAGGGAGAAGAAGAATGTTAGCTGAATGGAGGTCAAGGCTTGAGCCTCTTCTTTGGATTGTGTTGATATCCACCAGTCATTGAGATAAGGTAATATAAGGGCCCCTTAATGCTGAAGATGGACCACTACCTCAGAGAAAACTTTGGTGAAGCACTATGGAGCAGTGTTGAGGATGAGGCCATTGGGTCTTCTTTTGTTTGCAATGAGACTCATAGGACCACTGACAGAAGAACTGAGGAGCTCTGAATCTTTGTGTTGATGGTGGGCAATTGGGTGCTGTTTTGTAGATGCCCGGAGATTGTAGCATTGCTCTGGAATCCTAGAGGGATCGTAGGGAATCACTGGCCTTCTGATCGAAGAGACAAGACTCATTGAAAGGGAGATCCTCTATAGTGGTCTGGACTTCTTGGAAACCTGATGAATGTAGCTACAACTCCCTCCAAATAATGATTCTCCTAGCCATTGTGTGTAAGAAAGGTTCTGCTGAGTTCATTGCAGCCTGAAATGTTATCCTTATGACCAGTTTCCCCTCCTCTAAGATAGCCTGGACGCAGGCATAATCTTGTTGAAGAAGTTTGTCTGCAAAAACCACCAGTTCGCCACAGTTAAAGGAGCAAATAGAGCTAAGTAATTTGAGATTTGAAACTGAAGGTAGTCAGATGAGAGAAGACTTTGTAATCCAGAAGTTCCAGTCACTTGCCCTGTTCATTTGTTGAGATAGAGTGTGGGTGTGGTTGACAGGCTCACTCCATTGCTGCCTGTATGATGAGGGAATTGGGTGGGAGGTAAGAGAACAGAAACTTAGATGCCTTCACGGGTCCATAGTACTTCTTTGCCCCATTGCGGAAGAATAAGCAAATGACTGGAGTGTGCCAGATAGTCCAAGACAGTTGAGGAATGGCATCATTTATCAGTTGGAGCCACTCTGGTTGGTACTGAGGAGTGCAAGATATCAGTCAGCTAATGCTGTTTGTCCTATACTTCTTCCAGAGAGATGTAGATGTGCTTAGCCACCTTGGTAATAGGTCTTGGAACTGGCAGCAGTCACCTGTATGAGGGACCTGGAGACTGAGGCATCCAAGGGCGATGAAGAGAACTGCTCCGGTTCCAGCAGTATCACTGGAGGTGGGCTAAATGGTTCTTCCTTCAACATCAGTTCTGAGGGGAGATGAGGAAATCCTCCTGAAATCAGTGGGAGGGTTCCAAAAGTGGGTATTGTGGGCTGGGACCTGCAGTAAGATCAACAAGGCGGATCTGATAGTTGCTGTAAAGGGCTCCAAGGAGTGGGAGGCCAATGATTTCTTTGCTAGAGAAAAGGAGAATGCTGCCACTGATCCTTCAGCTAGTCACTTTGATGGTATGGGAGAAGGAGACACTGTGCTTCATCTGAGTCCTCTGATAGCAAGAAGTTGGACCCCAGTTTGAATGGCAGAACCATAGGGGCAACATGAGCTGAAGTAGGTAAGTTCGAGGTAGGAGAGCACATCCCTTAGGTGGCAACTGCACCTGAAGACATGGAGATCTCACCTTCGCCAAGGCAGATTTCATGAGGCCCAGGGGCCAACCTGAACCTCCCCAGCATCAGTGGTACATGCTCTGAAGTAGGAACAGGAGCTGGAATGAAGGACTGCCTTAGAACAGAGGGTTCCCTTGACTTCTGTGGTGCTACTTTGGAAGGGGTATGCAGCTCAGTGACCAGGTCTGGTGGGTCTAGTTTTCTGTGCAACTTCTGTGTTTGGGAGCCTTGGAACGTGCAGCTTCTTTGGGCTGGAACTTGAGGATCATGTAGTGGCCTTCTTAAACCCAGAGAAAGACTTACTTTCTTGTTTTTGTACATGCTTTCTTGCCTAATGACTAGGCCCCAGCACAGGTTCCACAGCATTTGTACCAGCAGAACCAGACTGGTGCTTCACTGTAGGAGACACACATGTAGATTGCTCAGGCTGATATACAAGGGGTTCCCTGGCCTGGATTTGACTGCAGACTCATGTTGACTTCTATGAGATGCTTCTTGAAGTGGAGATCCCAGCTTTACTGGCTACAGCTTGGGAAGGAGAAGCAGCTACTGCACCTGGATGCAATGTAGGCTTCTCCCAAGCAGTAGAGGTGGCATTGGAGCTTGTCATTGACAAAGAATGAGCAGGAGGTACAGATCTTGATTTCTGGTGTCTTCAGCATAATTCAGAACCCAAATTGGGTGCTGGGGAAAGTGAGAGACCAGTAAAATAGCATCTCAAAGTCTATAAGAAACCTGAAAACTACCCCTAACACAGAATTACAGCAGAAACAACAAAATACTCACTGTATGTAAGTATAAAACAATCTTTTTTCTGTGGTTTAGAAAGTGCATCACTAGAGATCAGAGAACAGCAGAAGCTCCAATTCAGACCATGCAGCAGTAAGAAGGAACTGATGGCACTGTTGGTACATCAATCCCTTTAATGCCTCAGCTAATACCGTGAGGTGGAGCAAGGACACATATGAGGACTGATGAACATGACTTTCAAAATCTCTGGCTCTGGAGATAAGGAGCTTGCATAAAAAAAGCACAGCAGAAAACATTAGGGACCATCACTCAATGAAGGAAAGTTAAAATCCCAAGCAGAAATCACTCTGCATGGGCTAGATGCATTGTAACTGTTTGAAACCATATTGCATATGGCTCTTATATTTTAAAAAGATGGGTAACATCCCTTCCCCGCATAAAATCAGAATTGTGGGTATCATTTCCACTCATCCTTCCTTAAGGACTTTTTAACGTGTTGCTTGACAAAGCCCTGCCTGGGATGGTTTGGTTGGGGTTGGGCCTGCTTTGAGTAGAGGTTGGGCTAGATACCTCTAGAGCCCCTTTGAACCCTGATCTTCTAGGATTCTGTGATTTACCAATAGGTTTGCATTTGGAATGGTCATCCATCAGCTGATACCCTGATGCACAGCTGCAATAGCGGCGCTCACTGTGCTTTGGAGCCTCATGACAGAAGTGTTCGCATCCCCCATTAAAAATGGAGCAGTTGGTGTAGTTAGCCTCTGCAAAACAGGGAAGGGAAAAAGAGATGAAGGTTAGAAGGCCTGGAAGCCACAAGATGGTGAAGTCTGGGAAGAACTTGATGTTCCCCTTTAAAAGTGGAATAGCTGCGCTGTAAGATGGAACTGTCCAGTGCCTTGATTTGAGGGAACAGTAGTTGAAGATCGATTTGGGATGCTCCCTTCTGCCTCTAACTATAGAGTTAGTGGAGCAGAGAGAGAATGGGGCTAGGCTCTGGAAGCATTCAGGGAGAGGCCAGGGACGAGTTACCAAGGAGTGTGCCAGTGTAAAGTAGGCTGAAGGACAGACAATTCTCTTCCTTGCCATTGTGCATAAATCTACTGTCTACACTGGGTCAGCATTTCTCCAGGGAAGAAAAACAACTCTTTTGAAATGACCTATCCTCCAAGTTCAGGCTGCTATAATTCAGCTCAGTATTCACACATCTCTGCATTGGATTGTGGTGTTTTTTCATTATCTTGCAAGCAAAATCCATCTTTTCTTATTTCGCTGAAAGCGTTAACAGCTGTTGCAGACCCTATTTCACAGGAATATTTTCATTGGTAGGAGACTTAGATCTCTCCCTTGACTACAGATCAGCTTTACACTAATATGGAAAAGGAACAATCCCACTGACGAGTCATGAAATACAAAGAACTGATATCAGAAGCAGACATGTTCTGCAATGACATAAGTGCTGGCTTTTTTATACACACAGGGGTATCTCTGCCATCCCAGTTTTATTTCTCATCTTGAAATGGTGGATGGAAGCCAGCATTACCATATTGGCACAGGCGTCCCTCCCAGCCTTGGTTGCAAATGCAGTCAAATCGTCCAATATTGTCCAGACAGGTCCCATTGTAACAAGGATTGGATAAACACTGATCTCCATCTGCAACACACATGCAGGGAAACACAGATTATGGCCTCTCTCACAGGCCAGAGATTATCAAAATGTGACCTCTGCATTCTCAGCCACCCCACATCTGCCCTAGAACTATGTGGTGTCAGTCAATTTCCTTATGGTGTTTTTGTTTGCTTGTTTTATGTAGCACTTCAGAGGTTCACACAAGGATAATGTGTTCTGAACTACAGCTGTTGGGCATGTGTGCTAGTGCCAGGAAGGAGAAGGGGGGCTGGGAGGTGTGGAGGCAGTGGGATGTGGTTTGCTCTTCTTAGAAGTAGTGAGCAATGGCGGAGTTGATCATCTGTTTGCACCAGCGTGTTCTACAGTAATCACTGGGATTAGGAGTGACCCCTCTCAGTTTTGACAAATTGCTTGGATGTAAGGAGAAGATATGGAAAGAAGCAGAGAGACATTTGGAACCTGCCCCTGAAGTCCATGTGGTAATTAAGAATATACCATGTGATGTGAGAACACTGACACTGCACGCCCATAAGAGCTGGAACAAAAGAGAATCTGCATGAATATACAATACATGGCAGCAAGGATGCAGAGGTATCTGCTGCACACATAGACGGACGGACCAGAAACTTCTCCTTACTTACCAACATATGTGGTCCAAAAGTTTAGCTGTGGAGAAATAAATACTGAGTTAAGCTTGGTAATGAATTAATTTTAACTGTCTTTCTGCCAGAGGGTAGGGGAGTTCAGGTCTCCAGACAATAGCTTTAGTGTCCTTCCCTCTGATGCACAGTAAGGAGAATCAATGATCTGTGTGACCTGGATGGGTAGCTGGCTAGGACTGTGATGCTGCAAATTCAGGGCACGGCATCCATACCACCTCCCTCTCCGCCCATTGTCACACCACCCCACTTGCAACCCGCCATTCACCATTCCAATACATAGCATCACAAAACCCCCAACCAGCCTCTTGTCCAGACTCACCCAGCAGCCAGCCACCCTCACAGGCCCCCATGGCAGCACACACATCTTACATACAATTGAGCGCTGAGGATCATTGGTACTGGCTAGTCTGAGATGTGTGTTTGGATCTGCTGACCCTGATGGGTCTGGGCTGATGCAGTCACCTCAGTGATGGGCCCAGCCGTACTTATCTCCCCTCAACCTGCATCTGTTTCTCTGCTGCCAGTAGGCAACCCCTGACTGGCCAGGAGATCACCTGTATCTCTGCTGCACACAAGCAGGGCCCAGACATGCACAAATGCAGGCCATTTATCAGACAGTGAAGACTTTCCCCTCAGGTTTGAATCCCACCCAGTTAGTAATGGCCATGTCACCATCCAATCTCCCTTGTATTACTGCCAGTAAAGTTCCTCAACACACTGAGATCTGTGTCTTACTCTATTAGTAGCCAGGCATTCACAGTGTCAGAAACAGTCTGCGATGCAGAGGGCTCACTCTACTAGCAAGACATCAAAAAGCAAGACAACACTACAAATTGTGGATGAGGTGAGTAGTGTAGCAAGGAGGAGAACATGGAAGGAGAGAGTAGTTTAAAAGGTGGGCTTTAAGGAGCAATTTGAAAGAGGAGAGAAGAGCCTCTGGCAGAGGCTGTCAAACCAAATGTGGAAGCCAGGAATGGGCAAGGGGAGGAGTAAGCTAAGAGGAAGAGTACAGGGGTAGTGACAGTAAATACTGAGATGTAGGTGGGACACAGTTCCTAAGTGTCTCCTAGAGGAGAAGCCTTAATATGCCATGGTAATAGACAAGGAGGGAGTCAAGCAAAACCACACTGGTTCCATGGCTGGGGGTGGTGAGAAGATGGCTTTAGAACAGCTGGAGCAGAAGGCAGACAGAAAATAGCTACCTTGACCAAGGGAAATGGTCTTCTGGAAGAGACAGGGCTGGCTTTGATTTTTACAGACAACTGTGAGTAATAAATAGAGAGGAAGGGCTAGATCTTCCATTAGCGTGAAATGACACAGCTCCACTGACTTCAGTGGAGTGCAGCAGATTCACACGAGCTGGACCCTGACCCTTGGAAACAGGAATGAGATTTAAGGGAAGCTTTCCTGAGACTCCTGTCATCAAGTCATTCCAAAAATATATGTTTTGCTGGTTACGGTAATTCATTCTCACATCTGGATTTATGGGAATGACTTACTGTTGCTTCCCTGGTTTCAAATATCTCACGGGCTTCCTCCAAGTTGCACTGTTCCTCCTTACATTCTCGCTCCAAAGAACCTGGCTTGAGTTCCTCCAGAAAAGAGTTTGCCCGCTTCTGGATTTTCAAGATTTGGTTTGCGTCTTTGCTACTGTAAAATACTGGAAGCAGGCAGAGAGGAGAACCAATGGGGGAGCATGCATGGCATTGAATCATTGTGTCCAGTCTCTTTCAGAGCAATTTATTTCTGTCTCCAGCTTCAGACACCTTATGCCTAATTTTCACAGGTGTCTAAACTCCAACCTCTGAAAAAGTCAGGCACAGCTCAGCTGAAGTGGGACATCCAAAAAAACAGAGGGACATAAAATGAGTGAAGTTCCCTGGGCTGTATATACAGTGCAGATGCCATGGTGGGGCACTATCCAAATGACGGTGTGTCCTGCAAGGAGCACAACATCTTTTGGATGGAGAGTCACCAGGAGGCAAGGGGCCTGAGCCTTATTCCTGCTCTGATTTGATGTTTTCTTGCAGTGAGTTTGCTTGGTTGAACTAGACAATTTTTTCCCCTTTTTTACTGCACAGTAAGAAGCTGACAGCAAGTTGTTGTAGACATGACGGTCCCAGGACATGAGAGACAAGTTGAGTGAGGTCACATCTTTTATTGGACCAGCTTCTGTTGGTGAAAAAGACAAACTTATGCCCTATATGGAGCTCTTCTTTGGGTCCTGAAGACGACACCTTGAAGAAGAGTTCAGTGCAGGTTGTGTAGGTTGAAAACTTGTCTCTCGCAATCACAGAAGCTGATCCAGTAAAGATATGACCTCACACACCTCGTCTCTCCAGTAAGAAGCTAAGATAAGAGTGATCTAAGTTTGGTAGCAGAAAAAGGAAAGCTGAGCCCTCCCTCCTACTTCATTCCAGCTAATAGGGTCGTGAGACGTGGTGCACGCAAGGAGCGAGAGGGGCAGTGGAGTGACCTGGGAGGTGACCATCTGACACATTGCTATGACAGTCCCACTGTCCCTTTCCTGTGTTCTTTTGCAAGAGTTTGAGGGTAGGTCTATACTGACAGTGGTAAAATCACTGCCATCAGTTCGAACTTCCTGGTTCCACTGAGGGGTCTATGAAGGCCCGCTCACTGATCAGGAAGTCAACTGCTGAAGTATACCCTCTCAAGAGGAGTAGGGCACAGTCAAAGGAAGGGTATTTCCCTTTGACTCAGTGCAGTGGAGTCGCTGAGGCAAGTGGATGTTAGGAAACTGAAGGGAGATACACAAACTGTTTTAAGTAACTTGCATATCTTCCTTTGACTGCTGCTGAAAACGGCGGCAAGTATAGACCAGAGCTCAGAGATGCATCTGAGGTAGCAGCTTGGTTGCCATGGTGCCACCCAGTAGGGACTGAGCAGTTGTGTACTGTTGAATGGGTGTGTCATGTTGTGCACAGTGTGTGTGGATGAAGTGTGCTGTGCTTACTAATTGCCCAGAGGGTAACAGCACACTGTTAATATGGATCTGTTTACACAGTAAAGAAAAACCTGTGCCTGGCTCGGGTCAGCACCAATTTGGGCTTGCAGTGCTGTTTCATTGCAGTGTGTGAACCAACGTTCCCCCTAAGCTGCGTGGTCACGTGGCCGCACAGCTCCCCCGCTGCCCCATGAAGGAGACGCTGCCCGCCTCGCAGAGCGGCAGCCAGAGCCCCTACCCAGCTGGAAGATGCTGTCTTCCAGCCGGCGAAGAGCTGCCCTGGAGCTGGGAGTTATTGAAACTCCCGCCCAGAGAAGCTCTGATGGAGCATGCTCAGAACATCTGAGCATGCTCTGTCAGTGCTTCTTTGGCTCCAGGAGCCATGCCTGAGACTGGTGCAGCCGGGTAAGGGGGGGGGGGGAGGGATCAAGCCAGCTAGGGGTTACTAGGGCTAGCGGGCTGGGGTAGGAGGAGGGGATCTGGCTGGCTCGGGGAGCATTGGGCCCACAGGGGTGTGGGTGTGCAGGATTGGGCCCGCATGCCTCTGCAGTATTGGGCCCGCTGGGGGTGGGGGGGCAGCCTGAGTAGCGAGCAACTTGTGTTGCTCAGCTGCCTCAGGGCCTTAGAGGGAACATTGGTGTGAACTGATAGGCTTGGGCTGGGGTTTTGGGACCCTCTCATCTTGCACAGTCTGAGAGTCCAGGCTCCAGCACAAGTCCGGATCTCTCTACAACAGTGAAATAGCCCCAGAGAGCCTGAGCCCCAGCCACCAGCTGTGGATGGACATACTCTCTCTCTCTATTACAGAGGCACTATTACTCACAGGGCTTTACTTAGTGTTATTCACATGGCTGTGTACTCACACAGCCATGTACTGACATGGCTTTACTCAGCGTTGCTCACATGGCTGTGTACTCACACAACTTTACTGTGGTACTCACATGGCTGTGTACTAACAAAGATTTACTCTGTGGTAGTCACGTGGTTGTGTACTCACACTAAATTTACTCGGTGGTATTCATACAGCCATGTACTCGCACAGCTTTCCACAGTGGTACACAAGGCTGTGTATGCACACAGCTTTACTCAGTGATACTCACATGGCTGTACTCCCAGGGCTTCACATGGGCCATGCATTTCTGTCCCTACCTGTGGTGACATTTCACACAGGGTTGGCTTTGTAGTCCTTGTCTTTTAGAGGGAAGGGAAGGGTTTGAATCAAGCTGTGGCTGAAATCTCCCAGTGTTCCCTCACCAAAGGCCGCTACCTTTATCAAGGTGCTGAGCCTTATCTGAGTATGTGAGGGATTCTGGATTTAGAGAGGGGTCAGAACAGCGTTACCAGTCATGGGCTTTCTCTGGGCCCTTGCGCCATCACAGGTGCGGCTCCATCACGGTCAACAGTGATGAGAGCTATGGAGACTGGACCCAGCATTTCAACTGCCACATTATCTTGGCTTACTCCAAGAAGGATCAGACATCACGAGGGTAGCATGAAGCACCCCATCCACAGGAGTGCTCTCCCCATGGCTGCTGCAGTAGTAGTGTCACCACAGATGTAACCAAAGGAGTCTAGCACAATATGAAACTCAGAGAGGAACTTACCTGAGGCCCCATGTCCATGGTGCACAAAGCAGGCAGCCACCAACACCCACAGGGGACAAAACCTCCACATAGTGCAGACAGGGATGCCTAGGAGATTAAAAGGGAGGAATGAAAGTGCATTCTTGCTGTGGCTCAGTGAGCTCCTCAGACTGAAGGAATTCCCAGTTAGACAGGAGATCAGTATATTCCTGCCTTTTTTTTTTTTTTTTTTCCAGGCAGCCAGATTCCACCTGAAAGGCTGACTTGCGACTCTGACCTTCAGCTGCAGTGCAAAAGCACTGGATCACTGAATGGATCACCCACTCAAAAGTAGTGGCTCATTAAAGTCCATACTAACTGGTTTCCTTCATCAGCCTCCACAACATACCTTCTCTCTTTCCTTTTCCCTTCCCAGATCCATGATTTGCCAAACAAAACCTCCCTTTTGAAACTGAGGAGAGAATACTTGGGAAGCACTTACTGATTCCACCAGTTTGAATTCCAGCTATGTATTCTTCTGCCATGAGCGCTACTGGAGCCTGGTTAATCTCTAACTTCAAATATTTACTCACCCTCCAGTCAGCAAACAGGCAATGTCCAGCTCAACAGTGACCTGATTCAGGGAGAACAAGGAAGACAGCCCATCTGGGGGGTTGATCTGTTCAAGTCTGCACTTCCAGTTCCTGCCTCTTTATTTTTTTACCTCTGACAGCAAGGCACACTTCAAGCTGATATTGGTAAATGCTGCCACTTCTGAACTGAGAAATCTACTTCTTGGTGCTTCTGAACCCTGCAGATTGCCTTCTCCACACAGGACTGGATCCCATTCCAGGTATTCATTTACATGGGGGGAAATGTTTAAGTATCCTCCCACTTTCATCTCCTCTTTAAAGTTCCCACCATGCAGTGTGTGATGACCACCTTTTGAGCTGAAGTGCCTAGCCTCACTCCTTTCCACCACACAGGGTCACTAAAATGCCATGACTTCACTTCTGCCATGCCAGGAGCAAGGGATAATGCAAAGATTCCCATGCCACAGTCAGCCCTAGGAATTTCCACTCTGTGACTAAAAAGATCTTTTCCTCACTTCACTCTCCCCACTGAGACCTGGAAGGAATTATCTGCTGTAATTCCATAGTAAATGTATTAGGGAACATACACACACAAAAATAATCATAACCACATTAATATCCTCCCCTTATTCAGAGGCAGCCTTAGGCAATTGGGGCCCTAGGCAAAGGCCCACTGTGGGGCCCCATATAGGCCCCCACTGCTGTGCTCCCCGTGGCCCCAGTCCCTCTTGCAGCCCTAACCGCACCCCCACCCTGGACTCGTTTGTTTTGCTGAGCCAGACTAACATGACCATACCTCTGGAACAGGTACATTATTCTTGGGTATGATATTTTTAAAGATCTTTCCATCATGAAGCTAGTACATTGATCATCTTTTACTTAACATAAATGAGCTAATGCTGAACTACAAAGTTAAAATGAACATTACACTTTTTAAAAAAAAAGTATGTGCATTAATTAACAAATAAGTGGTAAAATGAATGATGGTTCTGAAGTAACTAAAATACCACATTCAAAATTTTGGCAGTCACATCTTACAAATTTTTCATATAGGCTTGGGTTTATGTGCATTAGAAGTTTAAAACAAATAATTATAATTAATAAAAATAAGTGAAAAGAAGGTTTCTAGTCTGTAGCTATAAATGAAAAACAAATTTCAATGAAATTCTCTGCAGTACTCAAGTTTATAAGACTCTGGACTCCTCAAAAATATTAAATAGTAAGTATAAAAGAAGCTAAAAATTACTTACCAAAAATAAAGACATACAAGCACAGACATAACACACAGCTGTAATCACTGCATGAGGTCAGCACTGTATTTATATGTAGCAACCTATATGGATCTACCTGGTAACCTGAACTGACCAAAGCCAAAGCAAAAATTGTCACAAAGGCAAATGAAAAGGCAAAAGAACAGGTAAAAAAGAAAAGGAAAAGACAATATTTCACATATGGGATTAAAAAATGGCAGAATAAATGGCCACAATGAAGAACTAAGATGAAACCATTTGGAAAAGTTCCTGCTATTGTGCTGTCTATTGTTTGCACCTGCTTTTTTAGCATGTCAATATGAAGGTGATGGACAGATAGTGAAATCTGTAATTCAGATCAAGCACAGATCCTAATGATGGTCTGCCTTGATGAGCCAAGACTGAAGTGCTTAGGCTTACAGCTCTCTGCTAGATTGGAACAATTTCTGTATTTTTCTATATTTTCATTTCTGTCCACCAAATTGAGGAGAGGGCCCCTTATTGCTCAGGGCCCTAGGTGGCTGCCTGCTTTGCCTACCCCTAAAGCTACCACTGCCTTTATTTTTTTTAAACATGCTCCTTTTAAGATGACCAAAAATATTAATTTTCATTCTGATTTAGGTTGGGTAATTTGAGAGCTTGCTCTTCTCTCTGGGACCAGGAAAACTATTTATCCCATTGTACTATTTCGTCATTCCAATAAAATGTCTATTCTAAAACAGTGGAGAGATCCTAAGTATGAAAAAAGGGAAAAGCAATTACATCAAATGTGGTGGCTCTTGTGGCTGTGTAATAAAGCCCTCTGAAAATGGATCATGTTCAGCTGTGATTCAAAAATGGGGAGGAAGGCACTGAGATGACCATAGCAGGGAGGAGCTTCCACTCCCCAGGGGCCCCCAAAGGGGAAGCAAACTCCTACTGACTCAAGAAGGGATGGAAGAATCCCTAAAATCAGAGCAGGTCTGACCCAAATTCTCAATGCCAAACACGCACCTGGTATTTGGGGCGATTCAGAGCTGGACACAAAGGTCATGGCCCTGCAACTGGAGCAGGCCCTTGCACCTGTGCAGAGCCACACTGGGCTGTGGTCCTGTTGAAGTATGGTGGTGGGTGGGCGCAAACCCACCCACTTCTAAAACCCCTCCCCCCCGCCTTAGGGGAGGTGGCACTGCGCTGTTTTTCAAAAGAGTTCTGGGGCCAACTAAGGTAATAACAAGGACGGGTGTGAAGGTCACAGGTTTATAATAAGGGATTCAGAAGGGGACACCAAGCAGAGAATCTCAGACAGTGCCCACTGCTCACAGAAGCTGTGGAGGGAGCCAGTGGACGCCGCCCAGAGGAACTCTGCCCAAAGGCGTGCACAAATGAGGGACTGGAAATAGGCCCCACCACACTGGACTGAGGTGCCAGGCAGGTTTAAAGGCCCATCTGCATAAGTCTGATTGCAGGATAAGAGCCAAAGTTTTCACCTGAGGCCCTTCTCATTGTCCATGCAGGATGGCATTAGTGTCCAAAAACATAAGACTGAGGGTTGCCACCGCTGAAAAGCAGAAACCTGGGGCATGTGGGCTGATTTGGAGCCCATAAAACTGGCCACCTGGCAGCGTGTACTGAGCACCATTTTGTATATCCTGGGATAGCTACTTTGGAAAAAGGACAGCCCTGGGAAAAGCCAGACAGGTGGCAACCCTAGTCACCACAGGACTCACGAAAGAGGGTGCAACCAGAGATAGGCAGAATGGTCAGTATCATTAGAGGGATTAAATTCCTGTACTACTAACGGTTTTGTTTGTGATTGCCATTGTATGGGATGCATGTAACATTAAACACATATACAAGGCATAATAATCACGAACAAAAGGACAAGGGCAACACAAGGGGCTGAGTTAACCCTGCTGCCAGAATCTTAACCCTTCTGCTGCCTCTAACATGAAAATTGTTTGATTTGGCTCCACTGAAGTTAACGGAAAGACTGATTGATTTCAATAGGAACTGGATCATCAACGAAAGCATTTTGAGCCCTACTCATAATGAGTTCTAGTAATGGACCAGGGCTGGCCAAGTTATGGAACTCAAGAGCCACACAAGTTGATTATTAAACCTGCAAGACCTGCACTGAGGCATATAGCCATATACTTCTACCTGCTAAATTAATTTGCTGGTGTTCTGCGAGCCTCACTTTTTCATTCAAGAGCCACATGCGACCCCCCGAGCCACAGTTTGGCCGCACCTGTACTGGACTGTCTTTCTGTTCATTCACACAGCATCTTGCACAATGGGGCCTCATCCATCATTGTGGCTTCTAGGCATTATAATAAAGACACAGCCCAGTGCACTAAGTACCTGTTGGACTACACTACTTAGAATCCTTAATAAGAAGTTGCACAATAGGAAGTTGTTGGTGCATCTTTCAATGCAAAGATAAGAATGTTAAAAAGGTAGGTGTATTACCTTACAAAAATAAATGCCAACTGCATATACTACACTTATTATTGCCATCATCATAGGGCTTTGTGTTTTTGCATTTAATTTTTATAGCTGGAAAATTAGCTGTTATTTTAACACATTTTATTTGGCATGGATGCAGCTCTAGCTGACTGTCTTTTTGGTAGCTGGGTTTATTATGTTTAATTCAGTATTTCTGCTGTTCGAATTTTGAGTATATCGTCTCCATTGACAGCCCACAGCCAGAAGACAGCCTGCTTAAAATGGTCGTATAAAGACCCTCTCCTGGGAAGTGGAAGAAACTTCAGGATGGGATTTTCCAAAAAAGGCTTAAGAAAGTTACAGACTCAAAATTCATTAAATTTCAGTGGGATGCACAAAAACCATAGTCTCCTTTGAAAGTCCCAGAATGAGGTTTCTCTGCTCAGCAAACAGTATTATATGAAGCTGGCTGTAAGAAGATAAAAGGAGCTCTTTTATATAAGGAGGTAAAATGGCCACTCATATATATAAGGAGGCAAGATGGCCTCCCTCAAAAACAGGCAGCCAGGTCTGCCCTGCTCCTAAGGGGGCAGAGCCAGGGACAGGGAGTATTAAAGGCAGGCCCTGGAGCTCAGTTGGGGTTTGCTGGCTGAAGGGAAGGAGCTCCCTTTTGCTTTCTCTGCAGGAGGCCTGGCCAGCTGAGAATTTACTAGAGCCCTGGGGATCAGATTACTCCCTGGATCCACCAGCGACATCCCTGCTGGAGACTTGGCCTGCTGAGAACTTACCAGCACCCTGGGGATCAGATGGCTGCTTGGACTTATTGGCCATGAAAGGACTAGCGACGCTGCCTCAGGGGAACACCCTGACAGGGTTCCCGGACCTACCTCTGCTGCTGCCACCACCACCGGGGGAACTGGCAGTCCCTGTTGTCTCCTGTGACTTAGAGGAGCTTTCCTTGGCCAGTGAGGACCACTGAGGAGGCCAGGTGTGACTTGGGAGGAGCTACCCTCGGCAGAAGACCTACCTGGCTTGTTGACCCTGTCACATCCCAAGAGGACAATAAGGAGTCCAGGAACCTACCTCTAGCCCACTATCTGGAGGAAGCTGAGGAGTATCAGGTACCTCAGGTCACATGGGCCAGGAGTGAACCAGGACCTCAGAGCCTCAGGGCAGCAGAGGCTTAGCCTGGGGATAAACCGGTGTGTTGCAGACAGGACCCCACCAGTCCTCTACCCAACTATGAAGCCCAGCATAGGGACCTGGGCTGGGATGCAGTGGAGCTGGGTCGGTCTCTGACCTCCCACCTCCACGCTTCCGAGTGCCTGTTAGAAGCTTCTCCCTGCAATCCCTAGCAACCCATTTGTTCTCCCCACTTTTGTTGTTACCTCCTACAGACTCTAATATTTAACTGCCTGCCCTTCTACTGGGCCAGAGGCAGTAGTACTTGGTCACCGCCTCATTCAATAAGCAAGGCAGTCGATAACAGTCCCCAGACGTCCTGTCTTACACTGACCTATTGGCCTCCAGATAGTGCCTTGTGTTACCATGTAGGAACCAGCATTTGATAGGTAATCACGACTCCAGGAGCTGAAAATATAAGAAAAATATCAAATATTTCATGATCTGCAGTAAGATCACAAAGAACTAGCAACACAGCTCAAGCCTAAGGGACAAAGAGAATGGCTTGAGTCATAAGAAATGATCAAGGTGGGCTCCTAATGGATTATATTCCAGTTCCTCTTCATCAGAAGGATGGTTTCTAAAGTTTGAATCCTGAGGATGAGAGGAAGGTAAAGAGGAATAAATAGAAAGATCTTTAACAGATAGCATAGAAAGGATCCACAGCAAATATGAAATATCACTGTAGCAAGAGATCACATTGACATGCCATCACAAATAGACAAAAGCATTAGAAATAGATATTAGAGAGGAAAACAATCCCGGAAAGGCTTATGGATCATGATTCCTCAGCTCAGTCATCCCCTCATAAAGCTGACCTGAAAAAGTTGATAATGGTTTTGCGCTCTTGCTTCTTTGTGATGTGTAAAAAGTGTAGAAAGGTTTATTTTCTATTCCCCCCCTTTAGTGCTTTTCACTAAGAATGTCAAGTCTGGTTTTCCTGGAGGACTCCTGAGAGTTCTCACACTGAGTTGAGAGCTTGCTATTGGAGGTGTAAGGCGCCGATTCTTTCCCAAAGAATCTTTTCTGTCCAGTGTTTCTCAGGTACTTAAATAAAATTTTCTCAGTCTAAAAATTCTTTCACCCCTCAACTAATCACATTTCACTTTTACGATTCTTCTTGGCATTGTAAGTGTTCTAGTCATCCAGGGGCTTAGGATATACAGGGTAATAATAATGGACAGCTTCTATTTAGAACTTTCCATCAACTCTCAAAGTGTTTTACAAAGGATATCTGTATCATCAGCCCTGTTTTACAGATGGGGAAACTGGGGCAAAGTGACTTGCATCAGGTCACGCAGCAGGCCAAAGGCAGAGCATGAGGAGCCCAGTGCGTCCCTTGAAAAGCCACCCTCTTTCTGCCACTTGATGAAAATGGCTGAGTCTTCCAGTATACCTTGAGGCAACCAATACGAGTTCCCTGCTTTGACTCTTCCCCCATTATGATGGGGTGCCCAGTGACAGCATAGGCCAACAAATCTATAGGCTGCACCTGGAGCAAAGCCAGGATGTGCTCTGGCCTAAGTAACAAATCATGTCCAGCTGGCAGAGTAGCTGGGCTGGGTTTATAAAGCCAGGAAGCTAGCAACAGAAAGGAACTGCAGAGAAGTAGCCTATGGTCACTCCCTTGGAGTAGGTAGATGTGTTTGAGGCTACAGTGGTCACTCTGTAGGAAGGAGTTTGAACTTGTGTACTCAAGGGGGCTCAATCTGCAAGGCGTCCAGGGAAGGAGGAACAGGGTCTGAGGCAGGGGTCTGCAACCTGTGGCTCCAGAGCTGCATGTTGCTCTTTGGCTACCCCCTTGAAGCTCTGGGCTCCAGGCCCACCCTCTGTCACTGTGGGCACCCTGTGGGTGGCCTGCTCCTGGCTCTAGTATAGGGGTCTCAAACACACAGGCTGCATGTAGCCCTAAGATTTACTCCCTGCAGCCCACAACAGAGCCAGATTAAGCAGGTCCCGATCCCTGTGGTCCACACGCTACTTGCTGGGAGCCAGCATTTGGGCTGCACCACTTGCCTCCCACCAGGAAGTGCTGTAACAGTGCTTCTGGGCTAGGCCATGCCCTCCCCCCGCCAGCTGCACTTTCCCTGCTTGGGTTGAGTGTGTTTCACCTGGCCTGTGGGCTGGAGTTCCCTACTTCTACTGCAGAGCAGCCAGGCCTCTCTGAGTTGGCACTGGCCTGCCCTGCACAAGTCAGGCCCCAGCCGGGGCAGGCCCCTGCTGATCGTGTGGCTCAGCTAGCCAGGGCACTGGTGGTAGTGCAGAGCAGGCTCTTGGTGATGGCTTGGAGTCCTGGCTGCGGCAAGGGCGCCAGCAGCTGCAGTGACAGCCTCATCTGGCTCCTGCTGTGTAGCTGAAAGCTGGGCTGTAGCTGCTTGCTTCCCCTCAGGGGCTGCAATTCCAAGCAACCCTCTTCATTTCTGTCTTTTCTTTCCTTCTTTTTCTCTCTTCCTTCCTCTCGTTATTTTCTCTTTTCTCATCTCTTTTTCCTTCCTACTCTCTTCCCTTTTTATCTTCCTCTTTTTTGTTTCTTCTTTTCTTTCCTTTTCCTCTTTTCCTTTTTCTTCCTTCTTTCCCTTCTCTTCCTTTCTCCTCCCTTTTTCTCTCTCCCTTCCTACTCTCTTCCCTTCCCTCCTTTCCTTTTTAAAAACTAAAAAATTATTTTAATTAGCTTTCTAAAAATTAAATTTCAATTAAAATTCACAAAAATTCAATCAATTAGACCCAATTAATTCTATTTACAATCACTTTGAATTCTATTAATTTTTAAATTTAATTTTAATTAAACAAACTGGTAGCCCTGTTGTATGAAAAGGTTTCAGTAATGTGGCCCCTGTGATGATTTGAGTTTGAGACCCTGCTCTAGAGTCCCCTGCCAGCGGGTGACTCTCCACCAGGGAACCCTGCGCTGCAACAGGCACCATGGCCTAGCCCCTCCCACCAGGAAGCTACACCCATTGCAGCTCTCAAAACACTTAGTTATTGAAGGAATTCTTAAAAAAAAAAAAAAAAAGGCTCTTCTGATCATTTGGGTCGCCAATCCCTGTGAAGCGAAGCAGATCTTGATTGCCAGGTGGAGGGTCCCTGGACTGAAACCCAGAGTTGCAGGCAGGCTGGGGCTCCCCTACTGGCCATTGGGGAAGTGGAACCATCAGGGTAGTGCCAGAGAAACCTACCTGAAATTGCTTGTACAGACGGGCTTTGGTACCTAGAAGAGGAAACTGTAAAATGCCTTGTCTGGATGGCTGAGTCATGAAGAGCCATCTCCTGACCTAGAGTGAGAAAGTGGATGGAGAGAGAAACAGATAATCCCACAGAACTGCCAGGAGGAGACACTGTCCAGTGGTGAGTAGAAAAGCTCATCATACACACAGACAAGTGTCTCCATCTGCTCACTCACTGAGGGGATAGTAATAGTTACCTTACAGGCTGTTTAAGAAGTCTGTTAAATCCTTTGAAATCCTCAGTTAGAACCTGCTAGAGAAATGCAATGTATAATTACAACTGGGAAAACACATGAAGCCAGCTCACTAACATAACATCACTGACTCCTTCTGCCCACATTGGCATGAAGGCCTCAAGCTTTCTAGTATAGCTTCCACTAATACATATTATTCCATGGCTATGCACCATGCCAGAAGAGACTGCCTGCAGCCGAGGTGTCTCACAGAACAGCTTTCTGAGTGCTAGGGTGTGAGGAGTGTTCCATTTCCAATGCTGCCAGC
Source organism: Podocnemis expansa (assembly GCA_007922195.1). Lineage (NCBI taxonomy): Eukaryota > Metazoa > Chordata > Testudines > Podocnemididae > Podocnemis > Podocnemis expansa. Next base: position 29,536,195 of record ML682006.1, read on the forward strand.
ACTGCAAGGTGGTAAAAGGTCTCTAAGACTCTCCTTCTCCACCCCTCCATCCTTCTCGCCAAGTGAAAGAAAGTGTGTGTGACATGGAAAGGTGTAGTAGAGATGCTTGAGTGATGGAAAGCCTATCACTGCTTCAGCATATTAAGGGCCTTCCCCAGTTCACAGTTCAAAGATCTGCTTGGCCACATTGTGCACATCCGAGTGTGGAGCCCACTATCCGTAATGTGACACGCTTGTCTATGGCACACATCTAGACATTAGGCTTCTGCAATCCAAGGTAAGAGATGAATGAACCTAAAGAATGTTTGTCTTAATAGTCTTGTTAAGCGGTAACTCATCCAGTTTGTCCCTGATGGTGTTTGTCTTTGAAAGCTCACTCTCTAGCACCATTTAATGGACAGTGACTTTTGGGTAAGAGGTGCAATTTCACTGACGTCAATGGCTCTTCAGATGCTACTCTGACTAGGGCTAAATGGGTGCGTATTTACATAACAATGTTAGTATTTTTGTTCCTATTAAGGCCCTGGGGGTTAGTTTATGGAATGCAATTCAATGTGGTGGTCTACCACTACTATCTAGCAACAGATCTAGGACTTTTCATCTCAGATCCATTAAAAAAACCCATTCCTTCATTTCAGTGAAAGAGCTCCAGCAACTTTGTCTACACTAGAGCTTACAGCAGTCTGGCTGCACCACTGGAGTAGGTCCACTTGAAGATCTAGGGTAGAGTGCTCAACTGATGGGAGAGAACTCTTCTGTTGCTCTGTCCCACCATCCCTCCAACAAGCAGTGGCAGCAGCAGCTCCCCCACTGACATACTGATGTCAACTTGCTCTAACGTAAGCACTAATATGTCATTTGTGAGTAACTCACACCCCTACACGACATAACTTATGTGGACTTGAGCTGTAGCATAGCCATGGCCTCAGTCTAATTCTTGCATCTGAAAGTATTTACAGCTCACTCAAATAATTATAGCTGTGTCTATACTAGGGACTTAAATTGACTTGATGAACTCCAAATGCGCCCAGGGAGTTGCTTATGTCAACTTAACTCCAACCCTTAAAGTCAACTTAACACAATGTGCCCATTAAAGTTACTTACATGGCTCTATTGAACTAAGTTGTCTTTAAGTGTGTCCTTTCACTGAAGTTGACTTAAACAAATGGGGCCTCACTAAGATGACCTAATGAAGTCAACTTTAAGTTGACCTTATTAAGCTGACTTCCCTGAGCCCTGTAATGTAGACATAGCCTATCTGATTACATAGATAGGAAAATTGTTGGTGTAGCCTATAGCATTTCTCACTCAAGTCCCTCAAAGTTTGAAGTTTACAGATTCATTGTTTTTGATTGCAACTGACTTCTAAGTTTCCTGAAAACAGTATTTAATTGCTTCATAAATACATTTTCAGTCATCTCACGAGCCTAGAAACTATATTCATAAGCTGGTGACTCAGAAGCCTGGGAGATCAAGCTGGCAGTAAGAATTAAACAGCAGCTCAGAAATAAAACACTTGATGCTGAGCTACACTAATAGCCTCCCTCCCTCATCTCTAGGAAGGTGCTGAACTTTTTCTTCATCATTAAAAATACAGCTGGCACCTTAGGAAGAGCTGAACTCAATTCCTGTCAAATTCCCAAAGAATCCATGTACATTCCAGCAGTGGAAATATTTTTCTCTTTACAGTTCCTGCTATAGATATTCGTCTAATAGTGTTTAAATACATAATGCTTCTGCCTGCTCTTTGATTATGCCAGCATGAGGAGGAGCTAGAAATCAATGTAAACCCCTTAGAAGTATGATCTCCATTTCACTGACACCCCCCCCCCCCCAAGCACCTCTGAAGCCTGTGAAGTTTCAATGCTACTCGGTATAAAATTGTCCTCCCAAAGCAAGTTTCTTGCCTCTTGCAAGAAGTGGACTCTGTAGCCCACTTGCATGATGAAGACAACACAGAAGAATTTTCTGGAAGATCAGAAACAGGTTTGCTTTATATACAAGAACAACTTATTTACAACCATCAACAGTAAACTATGTACATAAAATACAAGAGGTGTTTCCATGCTAATCACTGTATAAATTAAGATAATAAATAGGAGGGGAGCAGGTCCCATTCTTAAGGCACAAAACCTTCTTTCCAAGACTGTCCAGGGATGCAAGTGCTTCCCATGCTTCTGCCAGGATCACATGAATAGTGTGGACACCCCTGAGGAACAATAAATGATGGGCACCAATACAAACAGGCAGTTACTGCTGACAGCCTTATAAAAACTATTATTTTTCATCCTTTACAGTACAGATTTCTGAAGAGAATTTTCTGTAAACAGTCTTTCACTTATCATAGAGCTCATATATATGTCTTTAAATAATACTAAAATAACAAAAGAAGCTATGAATAGGCATCAGGAGCATTCTAAGAAACTGGGACTGAACTGCTCTCCACAGTCTGAGAGAGCCCTAGATGCAGAGGCACTATCCTAGAGACATGATGTTGCTAGTGAAATGTATACTGACCAAGTCTTTGCGTCAGGCAGTAAACATCTCCACTAGAATTAAACAGAATTACACAATTTATCTACTGTGTTGTGAACAGCTGGCAGATCCTGCTCTTGGTCAAAGGTTTATAATCTAAGCACTGTAAAGGAACTCCAGCAAAACAGTTAAAACCATTTTATTACGAACAGCCCTCTAATACTACAGGAGGCCGAGTGGGACATTCTTGATCAGTTAGTGAGCAAATTCCAGTCCAACCCCTACTTCATGCAACTCCAAGAACTGAATGGGACTGAACCAGCTGACAAGACAATCTACCACCATGGGTAAATTTCCAGTGCAGAACTTTCCTTGTTCACAGGACCACATGCCCAACTTGCACAGTAAAACTCTGCTTCTCCCCCATCAAAGCCAGGAGTCAATGAGGAGGCAGAAGGTGATCTGAGCCCTTCACAGGGGTAGCCTTTTGTTTAAGTGCAAGATTAAATCTCTCCAAGATGCACATGAAGTCCTAATTTCTCCCAATGGATGTTTTGCTTGACAGGGCAGGGGAGCTTTGTTTTTGGCAAAGTAGCAGTGAAAGTTCTGTCTGTTTTTGCTGGGGTGGCAAAGACATTTTCTCTCCTACAGAAAAGCTTATCAGATCCCAGAGGGCCAATTCTGAACAATTAAACAACAATCTTTTTCTGACTACTTAGTTCATGAAAACATCTTTCATTGATGATTGACAGTAGTGCCCTGCCATTATGTGAAGGGCATAAGCTACAGAGAGACATCATCCCCCATGATTGTGGTAAACAGCATATGTACTTATGCTCATCCAAAGGCACTCAGTTTAAATATAAGATAGCATTCTCTAACTCCTAAAACAGGGGTCCCTGAACTGTCAGTTAGGAGGGACACCTCCTTCACTCTTCTTTTAGGGTGGGTCAGAGCAGCTGGACCCTCATCAAGTGGCAGAGGGGTGTAGCTGCTGAGCAGTGCTGCTTGGCACCAGGAATGGTATGCTGGGCCCAGGTGGGACAGGGAGAGGATATGCCACTAGGCCCACATGGGAGAGGGGCTGGACCAAGAGGGAGGAACAGCCATCATGTGGCACTGCAAGCAGTGTTCTGGGCCCCTGTAGGGGAAGGGGCAGAGTGGTTATAATATGTTGGAGGGCTGGGATGCAGTCTGTAGTTTGGGGACCCCAGTCTTAAAAGAACACAAAACATGTCTTGCATGTGATGAGAGTTCATGTGATGAAGAGTGATCCTGGGGTGGGTGTATTTAAAAACACTCACCAGTGAAAAGAAATATACTGGGACACAGTGGAGCGTGTCCCACTGTACAGCATTTAACACCTTGACAAAATGACATTTCCAAAAGCAGATACACTGGTGACCTTCTGTCCTCTAAAGATACGGTGTAGTTCTAAGGAGTGTGTTTGAATAGGAGGGGGACCTCCTATGATCTCACCATCTGTCTGACTGGGGGAGGACTAACATGGAGGAAATGCTCCTATTGAGGCAAGAAGCCAATGCAAGCATGTTTCTCCTCTTTGCATGAGATTTTTTGAAGCATCATCCAAAAGAATTGTAGTTATTTTACAATCAAAACAAAAAGAGACAAATCCCTTTTCTCCTTGCTGACTGTTTCTCCAGAATTATCACATGGTACTTCTCCTTCCTGCAGTGTTCTCCCATGTATATGCTGGTATCAACAGACACGTTCTTGCACATACAAGGAAATTGGTGCTACTTGAAAATCACCAGTCACAGTGAAGACCCTGCAGCAATATTTTCATTATGTCCTTTCAGCTCACCTTACTTGTGGGTTTTCCTAATGCTCACCCACACTCTGAGCAGCTTTCAAATGAAAGCAGCTGGGAAAGAACTTGAGGAAAGAAAATTGTCTACAGTTCTTACTTGTCCAATATACTAAGGGATCCAATGTAGCTCAAGGTCTTTGTATTAATAAGAAAAAAATATTACTGTGGAAAGGGAGGCCAGTACAGAGAAAGGAGGAAGAAACTGGGGGAGCAGAGCTGTAAAATTTCCTTTCTCTGCTCCCTCCCTACAATGGTTTATATATGATGGTTTGCAATGGGAATAAAGCAAGTGTAGCCTCCTCTCTGCTCTCCATAAGCAAACCCTGATGTCCTCTATTCAAAAGGGAGATGTGTTGGTGGTCATGAACTGAAGAATAAACAAAACTGTACCCTCAGGGCCCAAATAACCCTGGGGATAATTCTCTTGAATGCAAAAGAGTTGTATTTGGGTTAAACTGGCCTATAATCTCCCCTGACATAAAACATCCAGTCTGACTCTGTAGATCTAGTTAACTACAGAACTAAAGCAGTTTTAACAAAAGCCTTATAAAGAACAGAACAAGAAAAGTTACCCCAAGAAATTAAATTGTATGTCACTGTGTATGTGGTCATTTTCCTATCTATGGTTCAGATCAGCCAAATGCTACTCCTTTAAAAAATAAATACATGCAAGAGATGTGATGTAACTAAAAATTCTTCCCATCTTGAGGGTGCTGAATGCCAGCAAGCAACCCTCCCAATGATAATTACCTCTGCTTCACTAAGCCTTCTGGGCTGCGCTCAGCTGGGGTTAGTCAATAAAGCAGGGATGCAGCAGTCCAGGAACTCTGATTCAGAAGTGCTGATTTTCCCATCTTCCTCTTGCTGGCATCAGAGACTAGTTGCTAAATGGGCCCCACTTTTCAACATGATGCTTCTCTGCCTTCTAACACAATCCAACCAGCCCCAGAGACTTTTTACATAACCCCTCTAAGTTCCCAGCTACATGCTCTCCTAGTATCAGGTACAGTCCCATGAAGAGTAAATGACCATATTTCTTTTGTCATCCACCAGCACTGGTGGGAAGGGGAAAGGGCAGCATAAAATGGGAAAAGACAAACAGGGAAAAAGATGTAAGTTTCAAGAATGGCTTTGTAGCCTTCAAGATCGTAGCATTTTCTGCCCTTTTATATAAATTAAAACCAACAAATCTATTGCTAGCATCAATTCACTTGTAGCCTGGGAAGCGGTACTGAACTGAAAAGAAGCTGTTCCTAATCTGCTCCAACCTGTGCCTTACATGCTGTTCCCATAACAAAATGGGTCAAACTATTTCTCTTTTCCATTTGGCTAATTTACACCTCCTGTCCTAAGTGGCTTTTCCCCCAGTCTCCTAAAGATGAATTCTGAAAAGGTGATTTCATAATTGAATTACATGTGGTATTTCTGCTCTATCAGCAAGGGATAAGGGGCTAGTCAGAGAATGTCCCCTATGACTAGCTGATATTTTCACCCATCTGCAATGGCTGAGAATTTGGCTGCACTGCTGTCATTGGCTGAAGAAGTACAGAGACAGGCCCATGGCAAAACTGCAGACAGGTGCAAAAGGCTGAACCACAAGCATTGTTTGTTGCAAGGTGTAAGTGAGAGATAATCACTGGCTATTTACTGGCAAGGGCAGCCTTTGAGCTCCTCTTGCAGGTCACAAGCAACTGAAGGATGTATCAGAAGTGGCCAACAAGACAAACTTTTCCCCACTTGAGCAATATCAGATACAGCTGCTGTGACATACAGAACAGTGGGAAAGTTTCAAATCTGAAAAGGCTGCCAGAAACTTCTGGACTAATTCTCGCCAGTACATCTTTTGCCCTGAATAATTCTAATATGATGAAGTCACACATCAAAGGTAGCTGTGTTGCAGTTGTCAGGAGTCCCGCGTTGTCACCAGAACTAAGACTTTCCATGTCTAAGGACATGGTTCTCTAAATGGCTGATGAGTTCTCTTCTGGGAGGCTTCACTCCCTCAAAGCAAACAACTTGGATGCAACTGTACCCCATGTGAAAAGACAATAGCACCATGACTGGTTGATATGCACTCTGAAGAGCTACAGTTTTGCTTATCTGGAGAGTCAGTTTTGAGTGCTACTGTTTTGTGAGGTGAGTGCTGTGCAGAAGTTAGGGGGAATGGTAAATACAGGCTGTGAAAACCGAGGTTAAACCTCGCTGACAGGAGTATTCCGGCTCAGCTCCTTGATCCCATGTAATATCCTCTTCATGTGACCGACTTTGGTCACTCCCAAGTCCTGGAAGGGAAGAGGAAAACTCACCTTAGATCACAGGAAAAAAGCCAGAGAGTCCATCAAATTACATACTAACGAGCTGAACACAAGCAATAGAAGGAAACCATTTAGAAAGATTACAAACCTTAGAGTCATATGAATGCTCAAACCATACATCAAACACTTCCCAGAGCATGACAAAGCAACCAGTCATGGAGCTGGAACAAAGCAGCATCTAGCTACAACTGCAAATCATGTGGCCAGCCACAGATGCAAAGTACATGGTTAGATGGAGGTCAAATCATGTGCAGAAAGGACTATGCAGATCCTAGGAAACTAAGCACCATGCCACAAAACACATTGGTAAAGAATGCAACCAGGCATGGATCCCACAGAATAACTATGTGAACACTCAGACGCCATGCACAGAATCACAGAGACTAGCTAGAGATCATGCACAGGAGTCATTTTATCACTTATATTTCACATTTATCACTACACATGCAAAACACAGGGCCAGTCACATAAAAATAGTATGGACATTCATTTATCACACTCATTACTCAGGGGTCACAAATACTCTTGCATCACATGCAAGTCACATGGTCAGTCACAACTCTTCGTAACTTTCCTTTGTACAAAAAGCTTCTCCTATTGAAGAAAGGAGTGCTGCAAAGTTCTGCTAAATGGATCTGCAGAACTGTTTTCTCTTCTCAAAGGATATGACTACATAACAAGCAGCTTAAATAAAGGTCTCTGTCCAGCTGTCTCATCTAAGACTATGGTGGTTTCTTTTTAAAAGCAAATGCAACATTCCGCAGGCCCTCAAACACTGCCACATGCTCAAAATCGAACAAGCCAAAATACAGCCTGATACTATAAATGAGTGGGAGTGGGCTGAATGTTGAAATCCTTTTGTTCCACAGTGCTCAAAAACAAGAGAGTCTTGATAGCAATGATGGTAGTTTGCTTGGATGTTGTACTAGACTACAACTTCAGGAAAATGGGAGAGTTGGAGGGGTTGTCTATAGCAGCGATTCTCTGTTTAACATTGTGGGCTTTATCCGTGCAATATATATACTACCTGTACGGTTCTGAGGATGTCACATGGGCCATAGCTGTGTGCTCACTGGAGAACCACTGTCATATAGGCTTATGGTTGACTAGTTATACTAGATTCCTCCTATACATGATTAATTAGATGAGCTGAGAAGAGTAAAAGGAGGCTATGCAACTGGGAACAGCCAGCTCCAAGCACATTCAGCACAGAAGGCCATGCAGATGCAGCTGGCTGTTTCTGTTGAGCTGATTGTGAAAGTACCTTGAGGTCTCTCCGTTCGAGATGCAGGAGCTCAGAGCCCCGGACGTCATGCCGAATGAAGATATCCTTATACTCACAAAGACTGAGATGCTCAAGCCAGGCTGCAACCTCCTCCGTTCCCCAGAGGTGAACTGTCAGAGATGGAAAAGCAGGAGTGCATTGAGTACCCAGAAACCCAAAGAAAGGAGAGCGTGAGAAAGAACACCACCAACAGTATCAAAAGTCAAGAGAAGATGTCAAGCAAGACCACAACCCTAAAAGAGGGGGAGGAGAAGGAGGAGGACTGACAATAGGATCTACAATCTCAAACAAGGGAAAGCAGTTAGATTAAAATCAGTTCCATTCTCTTAAGAAGAGACTTGATGCAATGAACTACGGGAATTTATTAATGTCCACATTCAGTCACTATCTTGCTGCGCCTGGATGTGTCACTGAAATTTTACCACCATGTCTAATAAGATACTTGATTTTCTTCTATTTAAAAAAACAAAACAGAGCTGTGCAAAATGTTTAGGAGAGAATCCAGCCCAGGTCATCTTCTATTGTTCTTTTAGAATAAGCAGTGCGAAAAACCATTTACATTACATAGATCTCTTTATATTCAGGGCTCACCAAGTGCTTTATAGACAATATGGTAAAATCTCCCTGTGACGCAGGAGGGAGGACTGGCAACAAACACAGGTGGACCTTCAGCTTCCTGACTAGTCTCTAAATAAGAGAAAGAAACAAAATCCCCACAATCCCAGTGGAGAGAGACCATGGAGGAAAGAATGATAGTACCCACAATTCCATGAGAGAGGACAGTACCCTGATTCCATGGAGCAAGTAGTACTCCCAAATTTTAGAGGCAGAAAGTCTTCATAGGTAGAATATAAACCAAAAATCAACTAACCCAATTGGAGAGGAAATGTCCTGCTACCACTGTCAATTTGCTGATATCATGGGCCAGTTTTTATCATACTGACCAATAGGATTAGAGCTCAGGGTGCACCTGTGGTGCAGCAGGATCCCCAGCCAATTAGACATGAGACTTGATTAAACCCTGGGGGTGAATCAATGAGAGAAACATCATTAACCACATCAGGGAGCATGAGCAGTGGGAGGATTGGAGTTATGCGGACTTGGGCCCCACAGTCATTTTGATTTCTAAAAGCCTAAGTCCCTCAAGTCTACTCTGTGAGCCCTCCCAAAACATTCTAGAAAACAGTCCAAGTCTTTGCAGACCTCTTTGGAGGCTGCCACCACTTTGTTTTTGGAAATATCTGCTCAGAGCAGGGTGTTTCAGTTCAGAGACAGAGCACAGCAAAAAGCATCCTCGCTGTGTGAAAAAGAACAAAGCTAAACAGAATGTGAGTGTAATGTGTGAGCAAAGGTACATGAAAGGGAAAAAAGAGGAAAGACAGACAGATACAAAATGAAGACACAGGCAGAGGAGGGCAGAATGTGTGTGTGCATAAATGGGAAAGGCAGGAGCACACAGAGCGAATACACAGACAGTTGGTACCCGGCAGTCCCATGCTGCTACGTGTCTCCTTATTTTTGTTGTTTTTCTCCTTTTTAAACTTGGTCACCAGCCGGAATTTGCCACTGCGATTGCGTTTGGAATAATCCAGCATCTGGTTCTGTGGAAACACACAGGGAAGTCAGATCAGGAATGAAACTTATGCCTCAAATCCATACAAACCGAACACACACCAGTAGCACGTCCTTCAGCACGGAACTCTTGTGGAGAGGAAGGCAATCCCAATCATATGGTCAGGATGGAGAAAAAATGGAAGGCTGGTTCCATATCAACCCAAGGACCTCTGGCAGGAGATTACCTAAATTAATTTCATAGCAATTTCTTCTAAACTGATTCTGTGTCATCCCTGTGACCTACTCAAAGGAAGTCACTGAAGCAAGGTGAACAGAGCTAACAAACAATGAGAGTATTTAGGGAAAATGTTTTTCTCCTATGCTTATGAGTTATTACCTCTTCATCACCAGGCTCCATGAGTTGCCACAGCCATGGGATGTCTGCTAGCTTCCTCAGCTGAAGGTCCATGTCTGTCAGGGCTGCTAAGAGCTGCTCCTTCTGTGGAGGATCCAACTGCTGCATGAGACACAGAAACAACAGCAAGCAGAGTTCAAGACCATCCACTAGAATGCAGAACATACGATCTCCTTCAGGATACTTCCCTGCCACATAACACCTAGCTAAAGACAGAGTTCCTAATTTTTAAAGAAACCTCATATCAAGACATTCCTTTCTAGACAATACCAGGTTATTAAATTTTACGCCTTTCAGGGAACCAGAGCTCAGAGCTAATTAATCTGATTTTGTCATTTAATATCCAACATTACCAAATGATGGAGGCAATGGACAGCACAATTTGTTTAGTTATCTTAAATTCTACTGGTAACATTTGCACTGACTTGTTACAAAGCCAAAGGACTCCAGGGGCCAGTAAGATCTTGTCTGGATGCCATGGCCACAGTAAGAGAACAGAGGAAGTAACAGACTAAGAAAACTACCTACAAGCCTTTCCCTCCTGTTTAGTTAGCCCTTCTTACCAGTGCTATCTTGCCAGCCAGCAGAAGCTCCGTCTCACTATGCAGGGCTTTAACATTATTCACCATCTCTACAACAAGACTGCAATTCAAACCCTGTGGCAACAACAAACGTGTAAGGGTCAGAAAACACAGCAGTTAAATGGCTAGAGGGAAAAAAGAAGCAAACATGAACCAAGCAAAAAAGAGTACAAAATAGCAGCAAAGCTTAAGAAACAAACTGCCTAGAAGTACCTCGGTTGATTTAGATTTGGCGTATACTTTGTCCATAGATTTGGAGCTGGCATTGACTGCATGAGCAAGTTCCTGTTCCATGTCTTGACAAGACTGGGCTATTTCCCGAATACTGGGGAGAGAAATACAGATGATGTCAGCTGATCCCCATTCTTTTGTATTTCAATGAGATTCTGGATACAGTCCAAACCTGGCACATCTTACCAGACCTAGGACAGCTGAACTGATTGAAATTTAAAAGAAGAAACAAATTTATAGAGTTTGGCACTAAAGTGTGTCTGAAATGAGCAAACACATGCAATTACATACATAAATACAAAGCTTGTGCATGCATCTACACCTATGCAAAGTCTTTGTTGCAAAACACAAGGTAGGGCCAGAGTGTAAAATATGGCCCTATAGAGCAAGACTATAAATAAGCTCTGATTTCAGCAGCAGCTATGTGTAGTAGGTCATGTACTCTTATGGGGTTCCTCTCTGTGCATTTTCTCTTAAATGCTCGTATCAGCAAGGAGGACACCTTCAGAAGGAGTGCAAGAGTATGTACTGGTATGAAAGTCCTTTTTCACAAAACTGTGCAGTGCTCTGGGTTAAAGATCCCCATCAAGTCTTGTCAGTTCCCCAAGAAGAAGCTGTTTTATTTCTGACAAATTCACTGGCAGCTTCTAGGGCCAGAACAACAGATGCACCTAAGTCCCTATGTTCTTTAAAAATATAACCTTCAAGTCTGAAAGGCGCAATGAAGAGAGCTGTGCCTGCTTGTGCCAGGCCTGAATTTGGTGCACTTCACTTGGTAGATTTAAATTCAGATGCATTTGCAGTAGTGCAGTGGACAGATGAAAGGACACATTGCTCTAAGGCAGGGGTCTCAAACACTCAGCCCCTAAAGCTATTTCCTGCGGCCCACAACAACATTATCATTACTGATATTTGCAATATTGTTGTATGAAAAGGTTTCAGTCGTGCAGCCCTCAGGCTAACGTACTAGTCCTCATGGTGATTTGAGTTTGAGACCCCTGCTCTAGGGGTATTCCCAGGGATACAAAAGAGTATGGAGGCGGTAGGACAGATAGCTCTGTAAGAAAAGGTAGTGCAACAATGAGCACCAACTCAGAGACCAGGATGGGGCCTCAGGCTCCTCCAAGTGAGCCTGGAGGAACAAGATGGAATAGGAGGGCTCTGAGCCATGGGAAAAGAGAAGTGGTTCTCACCTGTGAATCAGTGCTCCTGCTGCTTGACCGAACTGGTTGATCTGGGTGGACTCTTCTTCAGACATGATCTCTGGGTGCAGAGAGAAAGAGGAGGGTCGAGGCAACTCACACTTCTGTTTGTCCTCCCAGGACTTTAGGGTGTTCTCAAATGCCTAAAAACATGGAAAATGTACTTAAAAATATCATGCATATACTACAGAGAAAGCATTTCAATGTTTATTCTATAAGCCTCCCCAACGGACCTGTGTATCTGCATGAGAGGCAAGGCTGGCAGCACCACTTACGAAGAAGGTTGCCCGACATTCCCCATTGTAAGACCTTCCTGTTTTCAGCTGCTTATGACTTTGACGAATGTTTGGCCTGAAGTTTTTCACACTGGACATTAGTCTTGGGCTCCTTATTTTTTTTGTGATGGAAAATTTGAGTTTCAGATGCTCCTGAGCTATGTTCCCTCTAAGCTGTGCGCGTGTGCGCATGCACACAGGTTGTGAAACCCACGCACACAACCAAATAAAGTGTGCACAAAAAAAAAAAGAAAATTCAACAGTGCGAATATTTTTATGCTACTTTAAGAAAGCTGTTTCAAGTAGCATGTTTCAAATAAGGCTTTGTAAATTATAAAATCATTTCCACCACCATATCAAAATAAAGCTAATATATTATTTGCATCATACACACTTGCTCTGTTGCGCTTGCACGTTTGATCACACTCACTGGAGTGTGAACAAATCTGGACACCAGTTCTGAAAATTTGCACAAAAGAAATTTTTTGTGCACGTAGTCTACAAAAAATTAGAGGGAACACTGCTCCTGAGTATGGGTTGAGGGGAAATGTTCTGGGTATGTTAAAAAATTGTGGTCACCTTTTCCTGGAGAATCTCTACCATCCCCATGCTTTGGAGCAAGGACTTGAAATTGGGCAGGTGGCAGCTGGTTGGACAAGGATGGACATTTTGCTTTCTCCCTGAAAATCCTTCTAGATCTGGCCAACTTATAAGCCTCTGATGAAAACACAGTTTGCACATGCTAAGTAGAGACTCACTAGAGCTTGACCAGTAATGTCCACCTTGCAATTGCATCACTGGGCTGCTGTGAGATCTTCTGGGACCAGGTATTAGAATCAAGAAGAGGGAGTAAGCTCCCCCACCCACTTAATGGCAAGGCAGCATGGAGAAGTAAGCTGTCTAATGTGGGGACAAGAACCTGACCTCATGGGGTAGAGTGATGGGGGGAGCTGGGATAGAATCTGGGACTGACTGGACAAGAAGACTCAGTCAGGGAGGAAAATGGGGAAGAGATGAGATGAGGAGTGACAAATGAGATGAGGAGCTGTGGAGGCAGGGACTGGCTAGGCAAAGAGATAAAGACAAGGGAGTGGAGGGAATACAGATTAGACGAGGAGTCCAGGAGGAAGAGAGTGAGCCTATGGGGATGGGGAACATGGGCTGTGGGTGGGGAGGGTACATAAATTAGAGGCCAGAGAAGATAGATTAGATGATGAGCTGGTGGCTGAGCAGGGTCAGGGGCTTGGCAAGGGGACTGCAGACAAGGAGCCAGGCTTGGATGGTAAGGCAGCAGGAATGGTGATGCCAGGAAATGGGGACTTGAGAAAGAACTAGGATGGGAAGAGAGAGACTAGAACAGGATTTACTCTGCAAGGAAATGAAGACTGGGATGAAAAACCTGAGGATCTGAGCCTGGGACTGGGTAGGGGCGAGAATGGAATTGGGCCAAGAAGCCACGTGGTTCCCTCCCCATACCATTATTCCCCATTCTTCCAACCAGTGCAAGGGCTCTGCACAACCCCCAATCTCCTCCATCACATGCCTACGGGTCTGTGCCCCCCATTTTCTCCCTTGCCCCTTCCCCTACCATTGTCCCCCATTATCTTCCCATGCCAGGAGCTACGTACAACCCATTTTCCCTTTCCCCCTCAAATGCTAGAAACTCTATGTAGTCCCCAACCCCCCTCCCACAGCTAGGGGCTCTGTGTGCTCTCACACCCCTCAATTCCCCCATCCCATTGGTTTTAAATGCCCTGTCCTTCCCCAGTTCTCCCAACACACCCTTCCCCACTGTATCAGGGCTCTGAACATCCCACATACCAGGGAATCCTCCATTCTCTCCCTGATGGGGTTCTGTTTGCCTCCAATGTTCCCTTCTGCACCCATACACAGATCCCCCAACTTCTTCACAGGTTAGGGATTCTCTGGGCTGCCTTCCCCACACTTCTTGGATCTTTTCTTTTGGTTTGGGACAGAAGACATTCAGGAGATCACATGCTAACACTATGGACAGGGTGAGCAGAGCTTTGATGGGGAGTGTTATTACGCTGGAAGGTGTCTATGGCTGGCATCAATGGGGTCTTTGATCTGTTGATCAGAGCTGGCTGAAACTGCTGGGTCTGCTAAACAAATACCAGAAACTCTATACACCCTCATTTCTTCCTTCCAATTTTCCAATCTTTCTCCTAATCAATAGAGTTCTGGCCACTGATTCCTAAAACATTCCCTGAAATTCTGGAATTGATTGGATGAGGCATTCAAATATTATATTACAGAGAGAGAAATGCTGGTCACTTGAGCATAGGACCTCACTTCGCTTGGCCAGCAACAGCTGGAGTCAAACACAGAACAATATGGAGAACAAAAACATCAAATAGTTATTCATTAATTGAGGCTCAACCATCTAGTGCACAAAACAAGGCAGGGGTCCTGTGGAACAAATAGTATATAACCATATAATTAAAGACACTATCATAATGCACAGACACAAGGAGACCAAATTAAAGTAGCATGGACAACCTTAATTCCAATATTTCCTATTTTCTGAATGCTTGATTTTGCACACTTACCAATATTCTCTGAGGTGTGTGTGTATCTGCGTGAGTAGCAAAGCATATACTGCACACCTGATATGTGCATCTCCCTGCAGAGTCTATCAAGCTATTGCATCCCTCTCTGGGATAGCTACAGCATTACACGATGTCTCTCTTGCACACATGCTGTGTTAGAGGATTACTCTTACCCTGTCTCTAGTTAGTGTCTGTGCCCTATTCTTATGAACAATCCAAATATAACCAGGGGGTTGAATCCACGCTTCCCCATCCACTTGTACTGGCACTCCTTCATCTCCCAGGATTGCTATCTTCACTGTCCGACACTGTGAGAAACAAAAGCATTAAATAGATCTCAAAACAAAAGGTATCAAAAGACAAGAGGTAGTGTATGCATTTCCTCTCAAAATGTTTCTGTATATATCTCACAGCCTTGTTCTAATTGTTGCTTGTGGGGCTGGATCATCTGATTCATCTATGCAATTCTCCCTGTGCAGGACAAACTCCCTTGAGGCCTAGCCACCAGTGCATGACATGTGGGGTTAGCTGATGGATTGATGGGCTAGTCATTGTTTGAACTGCCACAATCTACTCAGATCACAGTGAACATACTCAATATCAGCTGAAGCTATGAGCCCTGACACCTGCAGGCTCCTACATCTGGAACAGGTGAGTCTAAGCTGCAGGCTTGGCATTCTATACCCTACTGGGACTGAATTGATAAGCAAGTAAAAATACAACAAAACCTTCAGCCTTCAAGGGTTCTGGATGGGGACAGCAGAGCTGGTAAGGAGCCTAAGAGAGCAAGATACCTGTGCAATCCGGTGATGCTGTAGATTAATCACTCGTGACACTGCCATCTGCATGCTACCAAACACTGCTACCACCTCCAAGACCTTGTCATCAAAGGAGGGAGCTGTAAATGTCTAACCAGACACAAAGGGAGAGAGAGTTCAAGTAGATATTTCTCCATTAGAGAGCTTCCTTCCCTCCCACGGATGGAGGTTTGGGGCTCTGCTTTCACTTTTGCTATTCATTCTCTACATCAGAAGCAAACAGGCTACGACATGGATTCTGAATTGACCCAGGAAGGAGAAAAAGTAGCCTAATTATTCCCAATAGGCTTCCAAAGGCAGCTAAAGGATAATTCGTACACACAAGCCTCTCTACACAGCATGGGAATTATTCTTTTTACAGGACTGGATTATCTACATTATTTGAGGCCAAAACATGTTTTACAGCCTGATGCAAACCTATTCAAATTTATGGAAAGACTGTCCTTAGTTTAAATGGGCTTTAGATCAGGCCTTCTGAGAACAGATGAACTATACAGTAGGCATCTCAGAGCTCAGCTAAAGGGCTTCATGAAAGTCAGGATTGGAAGAGAATCTAGCTCTAGTCTGAATTCCTGTGGTTGACAAGCTGCTGAAGTTTGACCTTCCAGAAGCCACATTTCCAAGAGAAATCAGTCAGACATGCTCTAGTTCAGGGCTGTCAAACTCATTTGCTATTGACTTGAATGTATTTCAATACATACCATAAGTCAAAATATTAGGGCCTACGCTCTCATGGCATCGTGGAGTGCTGTGTATGCAAAACTGTGCTCCATGATACCATGGGACCACACTCTCTGTTATGGATAGAGTGTGGTATCACAGAATGCAGTCTTGGGCCAGATGGAAGAGGTTCATGGGACGCATCCAGCTTGCAGGCTGTACATTTGACAGCCCTGCTCTACTTCCAAGTGACAGTCCTCAGGTGCTACTCCTGAATTAAACAGTAAGTACTGAAGAAATGTTAAATGTTTAATTTGCTGCCTTCGAGGAATACTCACATCATCTTCTTTGGTGCCTCCCCAGAAGTTAGTGCCCCCAGCATAACTGGGAATGTTGAGTACAGCAATTCCCTGAAGACTGGGCAAAGGGATTGGACGCCCATCACACTGCATAGACAGAAGATAATGTCACTTTTTGTCTATGGCAATGTTAGCAGGAAGCAATTTTAAAGCCTCTCCAGGTTATTCAGTCATTCCTGGCTAGTCTGAAGAAGAGCGAAGAACACTGTCCAGATCCTGACAAGGGCACACTCACTAGACTACCACTGAAGCACACTGCCTGCATAAATGGATGAGTTCCGCAGACTACAGGTCTCATCTACACTGGGGAATTGCATCAAATTATAGTATCTGGGCTTGGAAACAGCTAGTACCTGCCAACATGTTGTACTGGCACCACCCTGAAGAGACTGGCTTGCTCTCAAGAATCTCAGCTTTTATTCAAAAAGAGAAAGCAAGTCTCCAGCTATTCAGGTGGCAAAAATAATAAACATGTGATGCAGAGAAGAGTCTTCAGAGAGACTGGAATAACAGCTCTTGTGGTGGTGAAGGGCCACAATCTCCTCACTGAGATGTTAACTCATGACATCCATTGATGATTGCTTAGATGTCAATATTAACAACTTCATTCCTCAGGTCAGAAAGAAGAGGCGGGAGCACAGTGTCCCATGAGTGATGTTTTATTTTGGTACCACAAACAAGTGCTGTTTGGGAGATACCATCCTTTTTTACCCCAGTCAAGCGGCAGCCATGCCCAAGAAATACAGCAGAGCTCACAGGCACATTGAGGTCCAGCTTCAAGGGTCCTGTGGAGCCACTGGCATTACAATCACATTTTGAACATCTGCACAATTTGCTGCATGCAGTGTCACATTTTTACAACTCATACGGTTGAAGCTATTTTTGGGAAGGGAACCTAGAAGAGCACCACCACCTTCTTCCCCAATCTGACACCTTAGAACATGTTCTAACTAATACAATGTTAAACAACCAGTGTAGATAAAGACAATCCTTTTTTAGAGGAGACACAATGTTAAACTTAACAATCCTTCTCTATTCCCAGCGCTAAATCTGGTTTAACAGCAAGTTAGTCAACTTCTTCTAAAATTCTGTTATTTCCTAACACAAGCAAAGACTCTACGTGGAGAATAGAAATATCTTCCTAGTATCAGCAGAGGCTACTTTCATCAGGCTGGGGATTGACCTGTGTTAATAGTGCAGCAAAGGGTGATATCCTAAGGACTGAAGATGGCAGTGCTGCACTAAAATTAATAGGCTGGGACAGATTCAAGGTGACTGAAGGAAATTTTGGAGAGGTTTAATGTTTTCACTTGAGAGGCTGATAAGTAATGCTAAAATAAATGTCCCAAACCAGAAGCCACAAAGTAAAAAGCGACTGCACTGGGAAAAAGAGAGATTTAATCACATAAGAGCATTTTAGTTTCTCACCTCCAGCAAGACTTTTTGCTCCAAGTTCCTGTATGTTCTGTGTAGCAGCTCTTTGGTCCCAAGCACTCCATACCACATCATGTTTTTAGTACGACTTCTAAGAGGGGAAAACAAAAAAAACAAGAGATACAACTGTCAACATATGGCACTATCATCTACCCTTACACTGTGACAGAAGAAACAAGCACTGGAAATTGCTACCGCTTGTATTTAGACACGAGTCTGCCCTTGAAAAAAACTGAAACTGGAATTAGGGAGGTTCCAGTACCAGAGCTGTCAGAAATATTTATAAAACCTCCCAATGAGGAGATGCAACCAGTCACACATATCACTGCATTAAGGGTGTTGCTGAATGTTTACTCAGGACAGAGAAAACTCCATTAATTCCAGGCTGCATCTACAGAGATATCCTGAAGACTCACAGGGGTGGCCAAACTTATGGAACTCAAGAGCCACATAAGTTGATTTTGAGAGCCACACTGAGGCATACAGCCATATTTTACCTACTCCAAAATTACTCAGTTTAAAATTCACTGCACACTTTAATTTTATTGTAAAAAGACAGCCAATACTTCCCTTACTAATGTCAGATTCTAATAATTACTTGAGGTTACCATGAAAATTAGTCCTACCTATACAGTAAAAACTTAGCTTCTCCCCACCACCTCAACCATGCCACCACTCCTCCCCACTGTCCCGACCCCCTCCCTAACCCGTAGGCCCTGACCCTGGCTCCCCCAGGCCGACCCTCCCCCTCCGCAGGCCCCCTTACCTGGCTGCTCTGGCGGCTAGGCACAGGCGAGGGCTCCCCCCCGCATGCTCAGAGTGGGAGATTTAAAACTACCAGGCTGGGGTTGCTTTCCTCTGGCTTTCTTCCGCGAGCTGCACTTTTTCATTCAAGAACTGCATGTGGCTCCCAAGCTGCAGTTTGGCGATGCCTGCTCTAGAACTATATACCTTATTTACAGGGCACGATGCAGGCTCAGAGCAATGTTCCATAGCATTTGAAAGTGGGGTACACTTCTTTCATAGCTATAAAGCAGCCATATGAGAAAGACTGCTAGTGAAGTCATGAAGTAAACACCTGAACCACGGGTCTATATCAGAGCTAGCTACCTGGAGCTCCCATGTTATCTATAAAGTTTTGAATTAGGAAGTAAGGTCTCCCCCCTTCTTGCTACTATTCTCTCTTGAATAGGAACTACAGAATCAAGGTGAAACTACCCATGACAGTTTCAGATGACCAGTTTCAAGGTGCCATAGTAGATGATAAGCTGTAATCATTTCTGACGTGGTTACTACAGACTGTGAAAACCCAAGCTCTACCTCCCAAAGAACCAACCTACCTGCACTTTTCTGGGTGCTCATCACGTTTGTTGTTGAAGTCCAGAGAAATCTTTGCATCCAATCCGATTCCAAAATAATTATTCATGACACACTTCTCTGTGTAACATTCGCTGTCAAGTTGAAGAAAAAAATTTTTTAAGTGACCTACATCCCATACAACTCTCTCAGTCATTCTGTATCTCTTCACAAATAGATGGTTGCAAGCACAGGAAGAGGACAGCAGGATCTTCTGTACTATACTTAGATTTGACCTGACCATCTCATGGTGAACTTCATAAAGAGCCATCTGGATACACTAGGTAAGAGTCCCAGGTCCTGTGGAGACTCCCATTCCCTCCTGGCCAGTGAGTCTACAGTTGAATCCACTGCCATGCCACAGAACTGTGCTCAAGAGTCTAAGATTACATCTGGAAAACTTTACACTTCTAGCCTTTACCATTGTGAAGAAAATCTCAAGTGTGAACAAAGTGTAAGTGACAAAGTGATATCTGCCTGACTCAGCAGAGAGCCTGAAACAATAATTCAATAAAGTTAACTGCTCAACTCAAGGAAGTGAAACCGACTGACGACTATTTAATTTTCAACACTTAACAGCTTCACTGCTCAATATTTGAACAGAAACATCCAACAAATGGGTTTATCTCACAGTTCTTACCTCTTTCCTGCTCCCTGTCTGGACACCAAAACCCCCAAACATTCCCTTAGAAACAGCTGAACCATCTAGTTTCTCCCCAGTACAGCTTAGTCATACGTAGCTAGCATAATAGCCTGCAGCACACAAATGGAAATTTAGAGGCACAGGCAAATGAAGGTGTGATTTATTTATCATGTGAGCTTTCGTGGGAGAATATCCCACTTCGTCAGATGCTTTGAAGAGGGAGAACTTACAGAATTTATTTATTTTCATCCAATTCTGTAAATTCTCCCTCTTCAAAGCGTCTGACGAAGTGGGATATTCTCCCACGAAAGCTCATACGATAAATAAATCTTGTTAGCCTTAAAGTGCCACAAGACTCCTTGCTTTTTTTCCTCTCACCAGAAGCCCTCTATCTTCTGCATGGACTCTTTTTGCCCATACACCTAGATCAATGGTTTCCAAACAAAGGTTGAGACCCAGTACTGGGTTGCAGACCCTCAGGAACTGGCTCATGGTGCCCCTGTTGCTACTACCAGACGACTGGAATGCATTACTCGAAGATTTAATTGCTGGGTCATAGGCATAAATGATTTTTTTCAATTGGATCCTGAGGAAAAAAGTTAGAAAACCATTGACCTAGATAACTGACATTCCACACTGGCATGCAGCATGGGAGGGTTGATTTACACATCTCTTCACCCTGGGGCTGCCTGTGTCCTCAGAGTAACACTCAGGAGTGCCACTGGCCTGAGGCTTGTAAGCCCAGTGCCAGCAGCAACCCTGGTGACGCTTAGAATCAACCCCTCTTCCCTCAACACAATTTACTGATGCTGAGGACCACCTGGAGCCATTCATTCCTGCCCAGCTCCTCTCATACTCACAGGTTTTCTGGTTCAGAGTTAAAGGGATCTGCATTGATCAGCAGTCGGCTGATGACTGAACTCCCAGGCAGAGAACCAGACATACCAGCACGAATATCTGGAGGAAGAAATACAGAGGGAATAGTACATAGGGTATCTCATGGAATTTATTAAATATGGAGGCCCAGGCATGTTAACAATGGGAAAAGAACTGTTACTGATTCCCAGGGCCAAGAGGACAAAGGAGCGAGACAATTATTCCCCATTCCCCACCATAATGAACAATGGAAAAACAATCAGATCAGAGATATTTCAAGTACCAGTTTCCAGGCTCAACCCTAAAAGGCACTGGGTCCAAATGCAGGTGTTAATTCCCCTACTTGGCATAAAAACATTACAGCACATCAGAAAAGGGCTGTCACAATTTGTTGATCTTTCTGGAAAAAGCAGATTCTATATTCTCAGGCTTTATGTTGGGGAATCTACCTTTTTTTTTTTTTTTCTCAAAGGAGGAAGGCAAAGTAAAAAGTCCACTCATTTCCATTTGCACAGCACTCAGCAATAAGGATGTCTCCAAAACATTCCCTTCTGGCAGGACTCAGCCAGCAATCAAGCTGTAAAGGAGATGAGAAGGGAGTGCAGAAGTGTCTGTGGTGTTTGAGTGTAGCAGGATATGTGCATGGGGAAAAGGGTACTGAAGTGAGCTTACTGAACGTCGTTTTTTCGTGCTGCTGTGGGCACAGAGTGCAGCAGTAGCTCTGCTTGACTAGGCTGAGAGGTCAGAAGTGGGGTTCAAGGTTGCACATCACTCTGTTCAGGAGCTGCTGCATCTCACCCCCCACATTATCAACTGGCAACTAAGAAGTGCCAGGTTTTGTCAGAGAAAATGTGGACCTGACTGTTTCCGAACAAGAACAAGCAAATGAAAACAAGTCAGGATTTGTGATGCAAAAGTTATCAGTGGAGTAACCTGCTGAGAACACCAAGTGATGAAACAAGTACAGTGTACCCGAGAAGGGAACAAAAGAGACTGAAACTACTGCCCAGTGACCTTAGTTTTGACTTTGAAGGACCATTTTACACTTGGCCCTGTTTTAAACTCAGACTTTAGCACTGTATTGAAAATTTTACACTGGTTTACAATTCCATTAATCTCCTATTATACTTGTGCTGAGGTTGTTACCTATGTGTAATCATCAATACCTAAATTCTGTTTCTGCATTGCATCCATAAAATATGTCTCAGTCACAGATGGGGGCAATTATAATCCTTCCCCAACATCTTCGTTGTTCAACCCTGTTGGAAGATATCTGCGAACAGATTCCTCTCCAATTAGGCTCAGGCAATGGTTTATCTGTGTGAATGGATATCAGACAAACATTTCATGCCCTCAGCTGGACGCTTAGGCTATGCTGCTGTCACCCCAGCTCAGCTAGCTGCCTGAATGGGAAAGGGTGGGCGAAACACTCACTCGGATAGAGGATCTTTGTGTTGAGCATTGGCAGGTTGTCCCGGTTTCCTGTCTGGGGAGGAAGAGACGCAGAGCTCCCCAGCGACAAACTTCCTTTGTTTATTAGCCTTTCACAAGGAGATTTGGACACTACAAAACACAACACAGAACACTGCAACTGAGAAATGTGTATTACTCAAACAAGCACATGACAGGGTTAAGGAGAAGGGGACAGAAAGTAAGTTACACCTTTCTCAACATCAACACTTTCCAGACAATACAAAGCCCAGTTACAAGAAGAGACAGAACCAGAGTCATTAAGAGACAAAAAGGTTTGCCCCAAGTGCAGACAGACAGACACACAAACACTTGGTACCAGTGTTGGGGCACAGAAATACTTGAAATTAATACTAGAAATAGAGATGAGAGGGGTCTGGCTTCAGTTGCAGGAGAAAATAGAAGATGATGGGTATTTGCCTAGTAGTCCATGGACTGACTCAATTCAGTGCTGAATTTATTTGTAGTGAACAGGGCTTTCTCACAATCTTCTTACTTAAAAGCAATTACAAACTGATTCCTTACACTACTGTCTGTGCAGAAAGGCAGAATCCAACAAGAATATGTCAGCGAGAGAGTATAGTGGAAGACATCTTAGACTTTGAGCACTGAGAAGATTGGCTGTTGCTGTCACTACGCGGCTCAAGAAAACTCCAGGGTCCTAAAATCTACACCCTAAGATCAGGACCAAACTCGCAGAGATCTGAGGTGATTCCTCTTGGAACAGGTATGGGACTATACAGCAAAGGAGTCTGAGCATGGAGAAGATGAGAAACCTCTGACACGCAGTCACTGAACTATTACCACCTTCACGTTGGAGGAAAAGAGGTTCCAAGAAGGGACGGGCACAAAAACACTCTAAAACTCCCATGGAGAAGGAAATCCTTGTGCTTGTACAAATGCAGTAACCTGGGCTGCCCAACAGCCATGAGTACCTTTCCGATGGCTTCTCCCTTTGGGAACTCCATAGTTGCCACTATGTGATGACTGTAGGGAGATTTTATCCTCATTCCTCAGCTCCTTTCCCTCCTCAGATGCTGAAAGACCCAAGATGAAACTCTCCTGCTCCTGCGTCTGCGCATTCTGCTCATCAACAGCTGGAGAAAGAGAAATCAAACATGTGTCCTACAGTTCTGTCCAGAGAGCACAGATGGATGAGGCAGGCTGACAGATAGCACATCAATGAAATATAATACTGCCCCAAAATTATATTCCTATTCTGGAAGTTATCTAAAGAGCTGCCCCACCATCTTGAATGAGGTGATTCACAGAACTCCTTACTTAAAAAAAAAAAGAGAGACTAATTTTCATGAAAGAAACCAAGTATGAGCCTGATCCAGTTCCCATGGATGTTAATGACAAATACTCTGACTGAAATGACAGTAGGATGGGGGATCTGAAAGTGCTGAGTTCATCTACCAATGCATGGCAGGGACAATACAGACTTTCCCACACTGATTCACATGATTCAGCTTTGACCTGAGGAGGACTCAGTTGCTGGGGTGAGGGTACTTCAATCTCCAGGGCCACTCATTTCTTGGTCTCTCTGCTGAGACCACCACCAATAGAGCTGTGATGGGCTGTGAAAACATCTGTCCAACTTTAATGCTTGCCATAACAGTATTTTTGCTTCCTAAGGACATACTACTCATTTTACCTATCCTACATGTAAATGATTTGCATAAGGTGCTCCCTGGAATTGTTAGCCAAAGACAAAGGGCACTAACTCATGTGCATGTCAGATATTTCTGTGCTCAGCCCAACTTGTGGCAATAAAATAGGCCATTTGAAGTGGGCACCAAACTAGCATCACGTGGAGAAAAGAGTTAGGGCATAAACCAATAAAAAGGAAGGAAGGAAATTTGATGTGTGTGTTTGGAAACGAAACAGCACAGAAGACTTAATCAAATATGTTCCCAAAAGGCAGGGTAACTAGTTTGAGGGATGGTGAAATCAAAATTTTCTCTGGGTGGAAGTAATGGGGTTCTTCATTCACAGACACAGCCTGTTGGTATCAGTTTTGTTGTCTCTCTGACAGTGGCCAGAGATTATGCAGACCACTACAAAGTTGTAAGTCCAAGTAACATTTCAACAGTCTGTAACTTCAGGATTAGTGCCATGTCTAAGGATGCCTTCCATTCTCCTCACTTAAGTGAGCATAGGCTTTACATCTCTTTGACCAATATCTTCTCTCTAATGTTATAGATGGCCACTTTGGCCATCACCAGCAGAAGGTCTTACGCTTTCACAGGGCATGGATAGGTTGCACCTAATTAGGAGGCACATAAAACAGTGCCAGAACTGTAAAAGAAAGCTCAGGATGAGCCGGAAAAGGGGTCACAACCTGGCCTACTCAAGGTAAGTGTGCCAGGGTCTTCCTCACACCACAAAAAGAACACGTATCAGAGATGGGGAGTGAACTGCACCAGGTACACACCTGTGCCCACAGCTTCATGAAGGAACTACCAACTAATACCCCCAGCAGGCTGTGGAAGTAAGGTGGAATACGAACTAGACCACCAGGGTTTCTCACCCTCAACAGATGGCAAGAAATCCCACCACTTAGCATCAATGTGGGACACAAGAGTGAGGATATGAAAAGTGTGGAGCACAAGTATATACAGATGTGCCCTTGGTGCGGAAGGCAGGTATATATTAGCCCCAGACCAAAAAGGCTTTTCTCCTACAAGCTGAAAAAAAGTCACCTCAGGTCATTTAGGGACATCTGGATCCAATTAAGGGCTTCCTGAGACCTCTAAAAAACCGTCTTATGATTGAAGAGAGGGAGAAGAAATAAATTGCTGCAGGGCTAACAACACCTGGGTGAAAAGCTTCTCTAAGGTGAGAGACTGGACTCCTTTCTATGGGGGGCAAGAAAGCAAACTGACTGCTTGTTTAGAAGGACTAGCATCCCCGGGCCAATAACAGGTCACCACCTCCAACCACAAGAGAGGGCAGTAGGAAAAAGCATCCCCCTTTTATTTTGTGTTGTGAACTTGTGGAGGAGCACTCCTTGGACATGCCCTGGGGCCTACCCTGTAAAGACTGATAAATAAACCCAGAGTGGGAAGACAAACACTCAGAGCGGGGCTGATTTACCCCACGCCCTGTCACCTCTAGTGAGAGAAGTGCTGAGCCTGGCAAGATGGAGGAGGTGTCCTGGTCACAGCTGCCACGTTTGATTTTATTCTGGTTCCTTAAGGAAGGCTTTACTGCATAAGTGAGTCTTAAAGTGTGAGATGAGAATGGAAAGACTAGAACTCTTACTATATGCCTCTCATGTGGGGGCTTTAGCAGTTGCCAGACTAGAAATAGGGCTTTGACTGAACAGCCATTAACTGCCAATGATTTTCTAACTGATGGCCTGGAGGTGGAAGGCCTATCCCATAGAAAACCTTCCTTGTATAGGGAAAAATGCATATAGGCTTACTAGAAGATTTTCATACAGATCAGGAATCTGCTGTTAAATCATGAATTCTGCTCCCCAGTGGAATGAAGGCAATGAACATTACCCAAAAGCAGACAATGAACTGCAAGCAGGATTCCCCATCACATACCTTTTTCTGCATGTTCTATAATCTGACGAATGGCTTTTTTCAGGCTGTTGGCTCTCAACATTAGCTGCTCTCGTGGCCGGAATATCTGCGGACGGGAAGTGCATGATGATCCCATAGAGCGGTCGCTAGAAGAATCACAAGCGCTGCCAGATCCTTCACCATCTTCTGTCTCCTCAGCAATGGTGGGAGGTGGGTTTGGCAGAGATGAAGTAGCTTGAGATTCATCATTTAATGTCTTCAAAAGAGAGTCCAGCTTCTCCTTCAGGACACAGCACTGCAGTTTAAAGCAGAAGGTTTGTGCAGTACAATACCAATGTAACTGGGCAGCCCCCTGTCTGTTGGATTGCTGCTGGGGTAACTGACTGGCCCCAGCTGGCTTTTTCTGACACCAGTGTGGCTCTCTCCATTCCTTGCTACATTTCAAGTGCTCTTTTCCCAACATACCTTCCTGGCCATGACCTCTGACTCTTCTGAGCTTTCTGTTGCTTTCTCATAGGCCTTCCCTATTCGAGCCACAAAATCCTTGACTGTCTCACAAAGCACCCTAGAGAAAGAAGGCAGACAAGACAATCACCCACAGGTTTACTCATCATTCTCAGGGTGACTCCCCGTGCCCTTGATCCCCTGCACTGGGCTCTCCTGGACCTACTCACTTTGCTGAGGAGATGACCACAGAGTGTTGGTCAGAAGTCAAGATTTTGGACAAATGAGCAGCCACAGAATCTTCATAGAAGAGAATCTTCTGCACCTGGTGACAGCCAGAAACAAGTTATTCAATTACTGTTCCCACAGTGCATGTAACTCCATGGCCAGGGTTAACATATGATATTTTGGTTTCCCATATTGCACCTTAAGGTGCAAGGGTCATGATTTCTATTCAATCTATCTTTTTTTGGTTTTATTCTCAGAACTGTATGATACAGCATAGTCAATCACTTCAGGTCATTGTCTGATCAGGAAGCTAATTTTGACCCTACAGCTCTCAATGTGGTGCCAAGTTGAAGTTCAGGACTACCCATCTGCGAATAGAAATCATCAGTTTTTAATCACTTCTGAGAACGTGGTTCACTTTTCAGCAGCTTCTTCAGCATGCCACCTCATATGGCACTGTACAGAAAAGCCACTATAACTTTCCATTCAACCTGCATGACTCTAGAACCCTTTACTTGCTTATACTGAAATGTCCCCTTCTCTGCAATGATCTAACACTCCTCAGCAGGAGCCTATTGCTTTGGGCAACCCAATATGCATCCTTCTGTACAGCATGTCCGGTGTAGAATCCAAGCCAACTTCACTTCAATTCTCTTCTCCATAGCCTGCTCCCATGCCTGGTTTGAACCTATTCTTCTGCTGAACCCCTCCCAGTCTTTAACCCTTTGCAGCCGACTAAGTACCTCAGAATCCTCACTGAAATCTTCAGTGACTGTGGAAGTCGATGGCTGTCGAGGCAGTTTGGTTTCATACACCATGATGCTCCACCTATTGAAATGAAACCATTGAAATTGTTATTACACAGCTTTTGGCCTCCTCTATTATGAGAAATACAAACAAAGGACTAACAGAGAATTAAACGGCTCTCTACATGAGCTTTATTCAAGACTACACATGAGCATTCAGAATGAAAATAAAGACCACATTCCTACAGATGTATGTGTCACATTCTGGGATACAATCCAGACCAGTGGGAGGATGTGTCATTGTCTGCCCCATAACCTTGGGTTCCTCACAAGGCTTTGTTGTTGTTTCTCTCCACCAGGACTGCTCACAGACAACCTACTGGCATGCAGGTCACACTCTGAGTGTCTATGTATAGCTGCAGCCCTGGTCCAGCAGCTTGGACCGCAGCAGTTGTCAACAACCCCCCAGCCACATGCTAACTTCCACCAGCCTTGGTTATCACTTGCAGGTTGACTCCAACATACTCCCAGTCGCAAATTTTCCCAAACACGTGTCTTGTAATATCCAGCCCTCTTCTGGACAGCTCAGATATGAAGGTTCATTGCTGCTAGAAAGAGTCAATATTCAGCAGTTTCCTACTTTGACCAGAGTTACCAGATAGTTCAGGTTAAGTACAGCACTGGATTGGTTTAGATTAAAAAAATAAAACATGTTTGTTAATAAAAGAAGTAAACTCAAGGGTAAAAAATAATGATAGAAATGGGTACAAGCAAATAAAAATGAAAACACACACCTAAAACTGAAACAGTCTAGCAAATTTTGGTTGAAGGTCACCCTCACTCTTCAAGCAAGAATATGTAGGCGCCTTTGTCTTCATAGGTGAAGAGAAAGAGACCTCGGGTTCTCTGCCCTCTTCTTTTATATTCCCATTGATCTTGAAGTGGATTTTTCTAAGAGTTACTCTTCAAAGTAAAGTTTATCCAAGCAGTAAAGAAGGCAAGGTCAAGTTTGGTCATGAAAGTAGGTCTCTACCCTTTCTTTACACCTGTGTTTGCTGAAATCCAAGTTGCTTTTTCTCCTGTCTTCCTCTCTCCCTGCTGTCTTGAGGACTCTGTTTACTACTTACACGTAAACTGAGGTAAACGCACATTCCTTGTTTAGGACAGATCTATTTAACAGCTTTTGCCTAGGCAGAACTGTCTAGTTTTGAATATGTTCTAACATCATTATATGGGGGACTTCTTAATTTTACATATATTGCTACATATATTTTACTTTGATCTTCAAATGATATCTCACAAGCCATATTTTGTGCAAAGATTACAATAGAGAGTAGTATGTAAATAGAGGGGTGCTTTTTGTTACACATTCCCCTTTAAAAAGCCGCACAAGAGGTAGTGACTGGCTAACCTGGAGTCAGCAGCTTACAGCCCTCTTTCCCGGACAGTGCATCTGCAAGCACATTTTCTTTTCCTTTTAAATGCACAATTTCCCTATCATATTCCCCGAGAACGAGACCCCACCGGAGCGGTTTAGAATTGGAGCTGTTATTTTTGTGTAACCATACTAACGGAGAATGATCATTTAGTACCCTGAACTTTCTGCTAAAAATACAGGGCCATAATTGCTTGACTGTCCGCACAACCACATATCATTCTTCTTCTAGGACAGAAAAATTCTGTTTGGAGGGTAGCAGGGATTTCTTGTTTTCTCCAGACTGTGTGAGTACAGCCCTTTAACCAGTGTATCAAGTCTGTACACAGCTCAAACACTTTGACAAAGTCTGGACTAGCTAGAAAATGCTTTTCAGATAAGATTTTTCTTTACCACACCAAAACCCTATCAACATGACTTTCACCATACAACTTTGTTAGGCTCCGTTTTTTTACCTAGATCTGTGCTTCCAGATAGGTCACTGAATTGTCCCTAATGCTTTATCAGGTCTACAAAATATTGGTCCTGCTTCTAGGTCTGTGGCACAAACTTCAGCTTTTAAGAGACCAGATATGATTTGACCAGACTCATCTATTGTACCAAATAAGGCACTCTGGCTGTTCCAATTTTATATTTAGGGGATTTTATAGTCAGATCAGCCTCATTGAGCTTTGACAATACAACCCCAAGTGTTTCTTGTGATCAGTACAAGAGCTGTTGAACATTGACAAATCATTGACATAAGCCCTCATGAAAGCCCTTTATTCCTTTTTAACACTTGGTTGACCCACCTCTGAAAAGTGGCCCCTTCATTAATAAAACCCACATTGGATCATGTCTAGAGGTCTCCTCATTTCGCTTCCACACAGAAGATTAAATAGGGTGAACCCTGCTGACTCTTGCATCATGTCCCCATGAGAAAATAGCAAACAGGGTAGCATTTCATCCGTCTTGAGGTCTCTTATTTGCATACTTTCCCAACACAGATTTTAGAATTCCACTGTACCTCACCACCAGATCCTTTGTCTCTAGGTGAATAGGGCAGCTTTCAGTTGTTTCACCCCAAAGAACTTTTGTAACTTGCTTAGTAGCCGAATCACTCATGGGAAGCAGATAAAATCTCTTTAGGGAAACCCATTCCTTTAAAAGTAGTGAAAAGGACGTTTGCCACACAATCAGCCTCTCTGTCAGAGCCACTGCCTCAGGATATCTAGGGGCAAAATCCATTACCCCCAAGGCTATATTTCTTCCTCAGCTGGTTAAGATGTGGTATAAGGCTCACAATGTCTATTGCTACTCTATAAAATGCCTCTTGTATTACAGGCACTAGTGCAGGGGAACTTGACCTTGAAGGCTTTTTCTTTTTCTGACATAATTCACAAGACCTGCAATAACTATTCACATCATTCTGTGTCCCTGGCCACCAGAAATTTTTGTTTTAGCTCTTGTAGGTTCCTGATGCCTCCACATGACCAGCAAAAGAACTACCGTGCTATAGCAACACTGATTCCCCATGGCACCAGGCAGGCACAACCAAATACTTATAGGATTTTCCAGGGTTCTTTTTTTTCCCATGGGAGCTTCCATGTATAATTTCCCTTGCTCTTCAAAAAACCTGTCCCCTGAGGATAAGATGGGCAAAGATTTTAACCCGAGGGCCACATCTGAGGTATGGCCACTTACGGGGGGGGCACAGGTGGGTTGGGGAGGGCAAGGTTTGGAGGGGGGATTAGCATCTCTCAGCCCCACATGGTGGGAAGGGGCAGAGCTAGGAAGTGGAGTTTTGGGAGGTAAGTATGGAGCAGGGAGGCAGTTTTTTTCACTTTTTGGTTTTTCATTTGTTTCCCCACTTTTTTGCACTATTCTACTTCCCTGCCTCCCCCACCACCATCCAGGATCACAGGGAGAAGTGTGGGAACCTGTAGGGAAGGAGCTGAGGGGGAAGGGGGTTTACTGTTTCAGTTTTTTCAGGATTATTTACTTACTTACTTTAGTTGCTAGCATGGAGAGAAGGATGCCGGGTGGGAGAGTTTTTGCACTGCCCCCCCCCCCCCGGTTTTTTTTATGTTGGTAGTGCAGGGGAAGAGTGGGAGCTCAAGGGGGATCTGGATGCTGGTTAGGGTACAGCCCTGGGGTGAGTGGCTGCCATGCTCAGGCCGGTATCCTGCTGGGGAGCAGCTGCCATGCTCCAGCAGCTCTGAGCCAGCCAGCAGTGTGTCCTCAGCAGTGTGCACAGCCCCCACCGCAGGGTGGAGGAAGAACAGGGCTGGGCTCTTCAGATCTAGGGGGTGTGCAGAAACAGAGGTCTCCTCATCTCCCCCCCCCCCACTGGAAGAGGAGACCATGCCCTGCCCCCCCAACCCATATCTGCACAGCTCATCTGGCATTACAGAGGAACAGCTGCTCCTGACAGGCACAGATTTCACTAAGACTGGAGCCTCTGCACTCTCTGATGTCACAGGCCCCACACAACACAGCTGTTCTTAAAAGGGTAACATCATATGATGCCCTGCTGCTGCTCAAGGGAGTGGGAGAGATTGCCAGGGGTGTCCCCACCTCTGGGCTAGGTGACTGAGTCAGGGACGGGAGGAACAGGAGCGGTGGGTTTGGGATACCCTGTGGATAATCTGGCCAAGGGGACAGTGCTGCCTGTGCACTCCTGGCCTGCTGGGAGCAACCACCACGTGCAGCCGCAGGGTGCTGCTGACCCAGCTCCTGGGAGGGAAGGATAGAGTTGGGAGGGAGGAGGAAAGCAGCTGTGCCACTCTGATCGTGGATCTGTGGCCCATAGCCATGTGGTGGGAGAGAGTGGGGCTGCCTGGCTAGAAGGGCACCGAGAGGCCGCCACAGCTGCTTGCCTTGGCTGCTGGGCTGGTGCAGCTGGCAGGCTGGATGAAGCATGCTCGCGGGCCAGACGCTGCCCACAGGCCATATTTTGCCCACCCCCACCCTAAGACATATCTCATTATGCACTCTAGCATCGGGTCTGCTCTTTGTTTAGCCAAAAAATGCTAGCTGGCAACTAGAACACACCTGAGTCACAGGGGCATGCTACTTTCTTTTGCCATACTAGAGCTGGCTTCAGTCCCTCCTCTATCTGGAAACACACAGATTGCTTCTGAAGAATCTTTTCATCCCTTCTTAGAAATTTCTATGTCTTTACCATTTTACCTGGGGACTCAGGCACAATATTTCTTTTTTACTACAGATACAAATTTAACAGCTTTAGCCATATGCAAAACATTACTTCCCATCAGCATTTCCATGGGGCTACTCCACTGTAAAGTCACCTTCTAAACCTTCTCATCCTATATGAACCTTAACCAGAGGCACAAGAATTTTATGTTTCTCCAGTGCCAGAGGCTCTACCTCCTGGACAAACAATGCAGCAGTCCTAAAGAATTCCTTCCCCTGACCAGAGAGATCTGGCAGCAGTCTCTCTCTGCATTCTTTGCCATTTACCTTGGAGACTTCGATAAGTTCCTGATCTACTGCCACAGGGTCAGCCCACAGAAAATTCACCAAAGGACTTGTAGGTGCTTTGTAGAGATCTGTGTTAAGGACAGCTGACTTCATTTGTGCTTGAGGGAGGGGTGCTCTCTGTTTTTCTTAGTTCAGGGAAATGATTCCTTATGTGCTCAGGGGAGTTACACTAGCAAAATCTTCTTGGACCATTTTCTTGCACAGGGGACCTATGATGGGAATTTCTAGGCGAGCACTGACTCTCAGGAAGAGAGGGCCTGTGATATCAACCACCCTCCTTATTCCCAGGAGTAAAATAGGATCCCTCTTTTCACTTGATTTGTGCCCCACCTTCTGTGTCATGTGATCATTAGACATTCAAGCTTCCACAAAGCAATCAGCCACCAGGGCCATTTCCTGTACAAAAATTTAAAATTCTTTCCACACTGTCTCTCTGACCTCAAAACATATTCTTAGGAAATGTTCTTGACCAAAAAGATCAAACAATTCAGCTCCTTCCCTTGCCCATTTTCTCAGTAGGTCACATGGTTTACAGAAATACTCACAAAGACTCATACCAGTGCTTTAGAGATTTCTAAATTTCAGCCTTTACACATCTGGGGTAATTTGAAACCTTTGGAAGACAGCTTTTTTCAACTTCAATCAGCTTTTCATTAAATACATTTAAAGCTTTCCCAGACTGTTTTGTAATCAGTATGGGAACTTTCCTGCCATCTGAAAGCTTATGTATTTCACACTCAGCCTTTCAAAACTTGTGAGATATTCTTCAAGACAGTCAATTACCTTGTATTCAGGGCCCAGCTTACCCCAGCTGAGTGTTTCTGAGTGGAGGGAGTTAAGTGGGGATGGTGGAATCTGCCACACATTGTTCCTTAAGGCTTATGCTATGGGCACACAGTCTTCTCCTACTCTTTCGCTTGGAATTCCTTCTCTTTCAGCTCCATATAAGCCCCACTCGCGTATTACTTCTTGCTGCTGCCTTTCTGCCTCCCTTTCCTTGACTCTAATCTCTGCTTCCTACTTCTGATGTCCCTGATCTTTCTCATAGCTTATTCCCCCATATAGTCAGCTCTAACTTTGTAGCTGCTACAGAGGCACTCATGTTTATGCTTTACACTTGCTCTGTTTCCCTTATTGAAAGTAGACAAACGGAAAATAATAAAACTGTAGCAATTCTTTCAAAATGCTTGAGAATTGCTTGAAACTGTTATAGCAGTGCTCAAAGTGAGAATCACAGTTAAAGTAACAAGCTTTGTATAAATCTTGTTTTGAAAATGCAACTGTCACATTCTGGGGTAAAATCCAGACAAGTGAGGGGTTGCGTCAACATCTGCCCCATAACCTTGGATGCTTCACAATGTTTTGCTGTTCTAGCTCCCAACCAGGCCCACTCACAAACAGGTCACATTCTGAGAGTCAGTGTACAGCTGATAGCTGCAGCTCTGGTCATCAGCTCTGACACCAACAGCCAGTGAACAACCCACCATGGAAACGCTGACTTCCTTGGTTACCAATTGCAGGGTAACTCCAACACACTCTCAGTCCTGAATTTTTCCAAAATGTGTGTCTGCAATGTCCAGCCTTCTCCTGAACAGTTCAGATATGAAGGTTCATTGGTGCTGGAAAGATTCAAGTTTGCTACTTTAACTGGAGTTACCAGATATTTCAGAGGATAGGTTTAGATTAAAAGCACCAGGATAGGTTTAGATTAAAAAATAATTCAAGCTAACAAAAGAGGATAGAATTTTAACTGAACTCAAGTATAAGAGATAAATGTTAGAAATGGTTACAATAAAAGTGAAAGCACACACTTAGAACTGAAACTTAATCTAGCAAGATTTGGGTGAAGGCTTTGTTCAAGATGGGCCTTCTCACTCACAGTCTTCCTGCAAGACATGACTGACCCTTTCTTTGGTCAGGATCTCTCCTGGACACCCAAAGTGCTGGTCCCTTTGTCTTCACAGGTGAAGAAAGACCTGCAGGGGTTCTCCACCCCTGCTTTTTATGGTCTAGTGACCTACAATGTGGATTCTTCTCAGGGTTAAGCTTCAAAGTAGTTTACTCAAGCAATAAAGAAGGCAACATGGAATTTGGTGGCAAAGGAGGATCTCTGCTCTTTCTTCTCACTTACATTTGTTGAAATGTGAACTTGCTTTGTCTCCAGCCCTCTCCTTCCTCCTGCTGTCCTGAGGACCCTCTTTACTACTTCTATGTAAACTGAGATGAACAAACATTCATTTATTTTGAATAGACCTGTTTAACATCTTTTGCCTTGTGGCCTGTCTGTTTTGAACATGTGCTGATAACATAATACAGGGGGGATTTCATTTTACATACAATACTGCTGCATACATTTCACTGAGGTATTATTGACCAGAGGATTATCAGTCTTCAAATGATAACTCACAAGGCTGTAAATATAGCTGCTTAGTGTTACAGGATGTAATCTGTAAAGGGATTTGAACTGAAGGAAAGGAGGAGTGATATCCTCCTTTCCATCCCCATGTCCCTAGTATTTCCTCTTTGCAACCTGCACCTTTTTTCACAGAAAACCCATTGCAGGTTTTGCTGAGTGCTGCCATGGTGCAAACTACCAAAGTCTGCTGCAGAAACCTTTTTTCAAATGTCAGCTTGACCTAGAAGTAAATACTAGGAGTTCTTATGTGCATTTCAGCTTTCAGTTTTACTTTCTGATTCAGAGATAAAATTCACCTATTCCAAATCCTGAGTGAGCACCTTATGACAAAATCACCAATTATAATGCTGCCAAGTTAAACTGACAAGATATCTAGAGGATAGAGACCGGGTACCTTGTCAATTTCACCACACTATCCTAACTTCACTACCCAAATTTCTTGATGGAGAAGAATCAATTGTAACTAGACAAGACATAATGCTCAAGAGTATACTACAGGATAAGAGGATGGACAAAATGCCAGAACAGATCCTTGCACTATCTAACTACTATGATCTTATTGCAGTCCTGGATCCCTTCTGAGCATCCATACCCAATTGTGCAGTGGTTTTGGGTAGGCTGAAACAACCAACTTCATTTTACCATAATCACAGATGCATGTGTAACTCTGGGAAGCAAGAGGAGGCCTCTCTCTAGCCAGGTGTTACTAGCCACTTCTATATTGAATACTATCTCCTGTGAGTCAGAGGATCATCCGTCCTCTTGCATGTTTGATTATTCTATGGGGTGACAAGGAATGTTAGACTAACTTGCCCTGATAACAACTAGGGGCAGGAGTATGATGTGGGACCATTGGTGGAACTAGTCAGTAATTCAGGCAGGTAAGAGTCAAGACATATATGACTGTCCTGGGAGGCTGCTTAGAACAGAACTTCGTATACAGTCTTGTGGCTGAACTGGACCCAGGGATAAGGACTATCATGTTTTGGCTGACACTCACCTGTCTAGCATTTTGGTGCTGGCCCTCTCCAGCTTCTCCAGGATCTGTGGTAGCTGAGTGTCATCGTCACAAGCAGATCCCCAGCCTAGCACACGGGCAAGGTCATTTCCTGTACCCAGAGGCAGCACTCCCAACTGGCACTACACAGAAGAAAAGAAGGCCACTATGGATATCCAAAAAAGAAAACACAAGCCCCATCCATCCAAAAATAACACTACGGAGGACCTCACTGATTCCCAACCAAAATCAATCACTGAGAGAAAACCAGTCATATGACAAAGAGGATGCACGCTAGGGCTGACCATAGCCAGAAAAGCATAGTATAAGAGAGAAAACAACCTCCCTTGAATGGAGAGAGTAATAGATTTCAAAGACACTCACTCCTGACCTAATAACTACAAAGAAAACCTTTCAATGGGTAGGCAGAGTTCAATATTCTCCACCAGGCGGTGCTGTTGCCTTCTCTAAGGGAATGCCCCAGGAATCTCCAAGAAAAAATCTCCAGAGTTAACAGAGCACACTTACTTCAGGAAAGTATTTGGCTATTCCTGGATTCTTACACTGAAGGAACTCTCACCCTCATCTAGAATTTTTAAAAGAACTGGAGTAGAAGTCCTGGTCTTTGAGAGACAGTTCCAGTTCTCTCCCTGCAGAAATCTATGTAGGGAACGGTAGGAGCACAGACTGAGCGAATGCTCAGAGCTACTCCAATACCTGGCTGTCACAGGATGGAACTGTGTAGGAGCACTGGCTGTGAGTGGTGTCACTGTTAATGCAGTGCCAAGCCCCATTCAGCAGAAGTTACTGCAGGAGCACCGGCTATGGGAAGCTTTTAGCTGCTTCACTCCTGGCACAACTGTATTTCTGTCTGATCAGAGTCCTCTTCACCCCTTGCTGTCTGTTCTTCATTCATACACATGGACAAGCCCTTTGGGCAGGTACCTGTTTGTGAAGATTGAGGCTGTCAATTTCGGACAGAACCCATCCAACACTTCCATCCCCACCACAAACCAGAATCCGGAAAGTGTCAAATTTCTGGAATAAACGTAAACTACAGAGGAAAACAAAACAGAGGGGAAGAAAATGCACTACTCAAGAAACAGGAGTGGTTAAGTTTTTTAATCTGATTTACACATGTTGTTGGTTGGCTCTGACTAGGCCCTGTTTTTCAATGACACTGCTAGATTCCAGGTGAATTTGAACTCTTCATCGTAAAAATGAAGTATACATACAGCTATGTGCAGTTTTCATACCTATTCACTGTTTAGACCGGAGAATCTACATCAGGCACTCCACTTCTGAAACAGTGTACTTTAAACTCAACAGTAAAGAAATAAACATTTGGCAACTGATAACCCACAAATTAATTCCTGTTTGCAGATTTCTGGTGTTCTGCATAAAATGATGCTATTTGTCAAGGCTTGGAGAGTTCTGACTTCAATGCCTCCACACTCAGAGCCATACTATTAAACTAAGACTGCAAGAGTGGGGATTCTGTGAAATCATTCAGTCCAGCATGTGTTTAGGAAGAGGAGACGAAACAGCACAATTTTTAGTCCTTTTGTCCCACAGGGAGTCTGCAAATCGTTGCTGTGCTGCCCTGTGCTTTGCAACTAAGCAAACAACTCACCACCAAGAAAAGTGTCATTTCCCCATTCATCTGGGCTAGTCCAGAATATAAGTCTGTAAACTAACCTCCTTTAAAAGCTGTCTGTGGTTTTTACTTTGTACAGCCCAACAGAAAAACCTTTAAGCAACCACTGCTGCACTGAGAAATAGCTCTCATAGATGATGGTATATCATGATGACTGGTTTGACTGGTATGAGTACACAATTTTCAGGAGTGAACATTAATTACATCACACTATCATTTAGTGTGTTATTGACACTTTCTTCTTCTACAAAAAAGAAATTTAAAATATCTGAGAAAAGTACTTGATACTATGTTCCACTTTCTCCTCTTCAAAGACCTGTCTTAGCATCATACAGGCAGAAAGAAGAAGTAGTAGTATTTTTTAAACCCTACAAAAATGATCTAGTATAAAACTTTTCCATCAATCAGGTGCTTCAGATTTACTGTCCAATATTCTGTATCCTGCCAAGGTGAAAAAATGGTCTATTGTAGCTAAAACTGTTCACGATATATCAAACTTCAAAATGGTCATGGGTCCAGGAGCGGATTCTGCCTGTCCTTGGACCGAGTCACCATGGCTTGAAATTCCCGCTTTTCCTCAAGCCCAGAGGAAACATTTACAATGAGGTTTTTCCATTAAAAAGGCATTCACTTCTATGACCGAATCTCATAAGTTTGAGATATTAGAAACAACCCAGGAGAGATGACTTGATGATCAACATGGAGGACAAAGTCTATTCCATGGATGTTATTTTTTATTTGCAGCTATTTCTCTACAGCTCACTTTGATAGCATCTGAGTGTCATTGAACCCAGCCCGTTTCTCATCATAGCAAACACAACATTTATATTTAGGGCGAGGTGGCTATTATAACCTTATTTTCATACAACTTGCTTTCAGGGGCTGAAGCTTTCCAATCTTGGTCTCATCCTGGAGGGGAATTTCTGGAATCTCAGGGAAACCATTTAGCATTTGGCAGTTACTGAAGAGTGGAAATTACACATTATTTCAACATTAAGATCTGTTTTTGGCCAATCAGTAATTCATAAACAGCTAGGGAAAGCCCTTCCATACTCAGCATATATACACTTCTCTGTGAGGAATAGTATCATTGTTAGATTTTTGTGGGGAAGAAGGGTGGTGAGGGAAAAAGAGATTTAAAACCAAAGAATCAATCGTTGCTCTTTCTTTGGTATGTACAGGGAATTTGTTCATCCAGAGATTGTCTCCCTACCCAAGGTGAGGCCCTCCATTCATGAGGTCAAAGACCTGTGCTGGATTCAGTAGCTGTTTGAATCTTCTTAGGAATTTTACTCCCTGGTTGTCTCCACTTTTGGAGTTGACAAAGACCAGCAAGGGGCTTGTGCAGGATGGGGGGCAAGTGGCTTTCCAAAACCCTGAGTGGGAAGAAAGAATGCAGTAAAGATTACATACACTAGCAGATGGAGGAAAGAAAGAAACAACCTCACACCCAGAAGTAAAATTCTCAAAGCACAGGGATAAAGAAGTCAATACTTTCTCTGAGGTACTAGCACATTCAAAGTAAATGCCAAATAGACACGACGCTGACTCGTGCATGAACTGCCTTCCACCAATCATGAGGTCACATGTTGCAGTTCTAGCCAGATGCTGGAATTGCCAGATTCCCCACCTCCCCAAAATTGCTTTTTGCAGTAGGAACATAAACAGCTGCTGCGCACCAAATACTGAAACTCTGAGGCAATAGCAAATAAACTGAATGCAATATCAAAATACACAGCCCAAGGAACTCAACATTGATTATTCATTCACTTATTTCAGTCTAAAACTCCCATCTGGGATTTACCGAAGTTTTAGCAGAATTTTCTGCTGGTTGCACAGTTCGGTGCAGGGCCATACAGTAAAAAAAAAATCTAGCTGAAAGGTCTGTAACTGAAAGAGAAAGGGGGACGATATTAGCAAACACTTACCATCTGAATCAATGCTGTTAAGAGCTGTGGGAGGGATGACAGACACTTTACAGAGGCCAAGGGGGCACTTAATTGGTAACAAGTCTTTACAAGTTGTGTGTACCTGCAATAACAAAACCATATTCAGCTAGCCCTGTGCATATGCTATTCAACAATGCAGAAGCCCATCCCACTCTGAAAACAGGATTTGAACAGCCAGGATATATGAGGAGC
Source organism: Podocnemis expansa (assembly GCA_007922195.1). NCBI lineage: Eukaryota > Metazoa > Chordata > Testudines > Podocnemididae > Podocnemis > Podocnemis expansa. The sequence goes on from ML682006.1 coordinate 29,575,628, forward strand.
ATCTAAAGAAATGAGAATCAACAGTATTAAGTGACTGGAGATGTTTTAAAGAAAGCTATCTAAAGACTAGTCTACATGAGAACTCAGGCAACTTAACTATAAGTATGAAATTAATGCACAAAAACTAAAGTGTATTAAACCATGTGGACACTCATACAGAAGTAAAGTTGGCTAAATCATAATCTACCTTTAAAACAGGCTTAATGCAGTTTCATCTATGCACATTAGATTCACACCTTTAATAAAACTGTGTTAACTTTTCTGAGTGTCCTGTGTAGACAAACCCAAGGGGTATGTATACCCTGCAGCCGTCAACAAGATTTCTAGCCCAGGTAGGTAAGGCAGGCTTGCACTAGCTTACCTGAGCCAGTGTGCTACCATTAGCAATGTAGACACTGGAACTTGATCTTTCAAGCCCACCTGACCCCCTTGGTTCGTGCTCTTTTGGCTAGCCGAAGTATCTGTGAGAACCCAACATCCACATTGCTATTTTTAGCATGCCAGTTTTGAGTTCTGACTGTCCACATGGGCTAGGAGGATCTCAAGCTGGATGCACAGACCATTCATCTCTTACATTAGCTCTCTTCAACTGTTCCAGTTTATACATGCTCCTTTTCCTTTTGAGATGGGCACTTGGCAAACTGAGTACTCAGAACACATGGTAACAGAACAACCCCTGGTATAACTTCCATGAGAATGCCTGAAAGCTTGACATTTTTGGAATTTAGCCCACTTAGTTAGGTGTCTCAATACTAATTCTGAAGTCCCACTCCAGGCACACAATTTTCAAAATTTTGGTCAAAGCGGGGACACAGAAAGTAGAAGAAAAAAGAAAAGCTGGAAAAGAAAAAGGAGCAATGGAAGATGGGAACACAGAGAAAGCAAAAGCAGAGAGAAGGGAGAGAAGGGTGAATATACAGTATGGGTGTAGCTGGTGTGGGGTAAGATAAGAAAAGAGGATGATAAAGTGCCCTGAGCAGGTAAACGGAAATTAGGCTAGTGAACCTTCTTGTCCCTTCCTGATATACAAAGACCCCACAAAGAAGTTTTTGTTTTTTATTTCTGAGTTTAACATGATAAATTCATGTTCTGCTTTTTTTTCCTATAGCCAACTGGAAAACTAGCAGGATACATGATGTCATGGATATTAACCAAGTGAAACTTATCGAACTGGGAGGGGAAATGGTTTTTATTCAAGTGATTTAAAACTCCCTGTTTTGTTATTTGCTTCTGTTAATGTCTATTCAGCTATGAACAGTGATTTGTTGAAGAGCTACCCTCTCCAACCCCTGAAGCCAACAGCCCAGCACATGCTCTATATACATTAGATTCTTTCATGAAAGAGCTGCAACAAAAAGATGATGGGCTTGATAATCCAGATATTTCTAAGGGGGAACATAGGCAGAAAATAAAATCATGGAGGATTCTTCGTTGTGAAAAATCTTTCCAAGTCTTATACACACACCACAGTAAAGCAATGACATACAAGCCTTACTCCTTATTCTTACCCTTTGCACACCACCTATAACATGAAGAACATGGATACATTTAAATGAGCATTTGGCTTGAACTTTCAACATCAGTAACAGGACACAAAGGCATGCTCAGACTAAGCAGAGAGGTGACAAAGCTATCACAGAGGCGAACTATGCTCACTTAGCTTACCATGGCTTTGCACCAGAGACAGCGCCAGTCTTGTAAGCGCAGAACACTGCCACACGTTTTGTCGCACACCGTGCATTTGGCACTCACAGGGAGGTTTCCTTCCAGCCATTGGTGTGGCATTGAAATCTGCAAATTGAGCAGAGAGTGAATCACTGTAAGTTTCCAGACTATAACTCCGTAAATATAAGACATGATGTGCCAAGGAGACACACGGGCTATGTTTACATCTAAAACCTTAGTTCAGATTTACTTAGTCCGAACTAAGTAGTTTGAACTTAGTTTGAACTAAGCACAGTTTTTTTGTCGAACTAGAAAACCACACTTAGTTCGAACTAACCACTAGTTCAAACTATATTTTCAAAATAAGTTCAAACTAAACAGTTAGCTTGAACTAACCATTCAAACTAACTAGTTCAAACCACGCTTTGCTTAGTTCGAACTAAAAATTTTTTTAGTTTGAACTAGGCAAAACCTAGTGGAGATAAGGATAAAATTTAGTCTGGACTAATTTTGTAGTGTAGACATAGACAGAGACCTCATGCTCGTGGATAGGCAAGAACACATATTTATCTACCAGAGACACTTACATGGCACTGAAACACAGATAGCTAAATGACTTGCTCAAGTCTGTGACAGAGCAGAGACTTGAACCCAGGAGCTGGTCTACACTGCCACTGGCTGTTGGTGAGAGATACACAGGCTACAAAAATGTAGCCTGCGTATCTCCCGTTGATTTACTTATGTTGACATATGCAGCATTCCACTGTGCTGTATTGACAGGAGACACATTCCCATCACTGCAAACTTACTCCTTTTTCAGGGGGAGACAAAGGACTTAATGGAATTGAAAGGAGAGCACTTCCCAGATTGATTGAGTGGGTCTTCATAGCTCACTCAGTCAATCTCCCTGCACTGACCCTTGTAGCTGAATGATGCAGACATGTCCCATGTCTTCCAAGTCTTAGGCTACTGCCCTAAACACTGGACCATCCTTCCTTTCCCAAGACTGAGGCCCAGGGAATCTGGCCTTAAACTACTCAACCACAAAGCACCATGTTATCATGGGTCTTAACTCGACAGGCATCTCATGACAACAGTGAACTCCATCAATGTAACACATGAGTAATAAGGAAGGCTTTTTCATAAAGAACATCATTTTCTGACCCCAAGTGGCTTTACACACCGTTTACATTTAAAGACATGGTTCAGTATTTTCAGAAGACAGTAAATTGTACAGAGTACTTCCCATCCCCGGGCCATTAGAGTTCCATCTAATTTTTCCTCATCAGAACTTGGGGAAGGAAGGTTTCAACTGTTTACAGTCATTACATCCTGATGTCTCAGAAGCAGCAGGTGTGGAGGGACACAGGCAAAGTACACTCAACAGTCCCAGCTATTTCAACCCAGAGGGCACATACAGGTCTAATACCTACCCCATCTTCATCTTCAATTATATCCTTCCCAATAGATGCCAGTGTTGTCCACTTGCAATTATTGGTTGCCCGGACAGCACACCGCTTGTGAGCTTTAAACTTGCATACTAAGAAGGAAGAAAAATAAATTAATCCTGTCACAATGCACATGATGGCAGGATGAGTGTATGGGCTCACTGAGCAGTGAAACATAGGATTTCAAATGTCTGCTCGGAAAGACAGCACATTCTGTTTGGTTTGCAATGTTAAAGCAATCTGAAATAAATACATGGAGTTCATTAAAAACCTCTTATTTCGCTCCAGCTTCTAACTCATTTTCACCACTGATTATACAAGGGTTAGTTATCACCTTATTAAATTTGACATAGTATATAGTAAAACGTGCCTACATCCCTTTACACATCATGGGTGTAACCTCTGTGCTACAAGTATGAGCTGCAAGAACTTATGCATGTCTGTCATGACAAACTCCTGAAATTAACACTCTGAGATTTAAGTGCACCTAATGCTATGAATAATAAAAAATAGATTTTCAATGTGATTATTCAAAAACAGAAACTTTCACGCATCAGATCTGGGAAGCTCTAATATTCTAAGGCAATGATTCTGGCAGATCAAAAATAAGTGCTTTACCACACGATTGTCAGATACAACAATATAAGAACCAGCATTAAAACTATGTACTGTCTGTCATCTTCCTACAACCTTCTAGGACTAGATTCTTCATTCCTTATGCACTCAGCAAACTCCCCAGAAAGCCGACAGAAATCTGAGAGCCAAAAGAATGTAGAATCAAGCCCATAAAAGAGTTCCATTCTTAAATATTCTGTAGCTTTCTAAGAATTCAGTGTCAGTTTCTTCTGGCCGGTTCTGTAGACAGTAAACAACACATCCATTGTTTTAAAGATCTTTGGAATATAGCAGTGAGTCACCATGGCAATATGCCCTGAATTGGAGACAATAAAGTGCTTTTACCTTCACATGAGAGTCCATGCGATGTGACCCCAGATAATGCCTCCCGACACACGTTGCAGTAGGTTGGCCGAGCATGTGAGCAGGCGTACCAGTTATGCATCCCTGAGAAATGGTCCATACTGTACTGTGTAGACTTAAAATAAATATAGTAGAGTAAAACCTAAGGTGGAGGTTAGGAGGTTTCTTAAGAAAGAAACTCAAATACAACAGACAAAAAATGCAGAAATGGAGCAATCTTTACTGGGTTGTGGGGTAGGGAGAGAGCAGGCAAAGCACAGAGAAGGTGAAGGAGAAAGATTGCTACAGATCAAGCACCTGGAAATACTGAAGTAGGCTGAATTCTGGGCAGGTCTGAAAAGTCAGGACAATGGTGGTAGGCTGGACAAGTTCAGTTGAAGACAAGGGATGTGAGGAACATGTTCTATACCATAATCACCCTACAGTAACTATTCTAACACTCACCAAGTGGGAAGCATAGAGAGTAGAAAAGTCACTATAAGCCCTGGTCTATCCTGTGGCACGATTTTGGTGGCAATCAAAGGGAGATACACAAAGTAATTAAAATACGTTGAGCATCTCCCTCTGATTGCCCACTGCCTACTTACTGCAATGTCTTTCAGTGCACTAAGTCAGAGGGAATTGCCTTCCTTCCAACTCAGAGCTACTCCTTCTGCGGGTTTGGTCTTACAAGATTGGCTTCTTGATTGGCTAAGCAGGTCTTCACAGACCTGATCAGTCAGTTTGGAAGATGGATCTGATGGCATTGAATTTACCACCATCACTGAAAACATGCCCTATGAAGGATTTGTAAACATGCAGCAGTTTCATAATTTTGTATCTAAAATGCCCACTGAAGTCATTTCTTATTTTGGCTTTCATTAACGGACACTGGGTCAAGCACAGAAACAGATGCTATTTGGGAGGAACTGCAAATAAAGCAAATGAAAAATAAGAGGGTTCTTCTACTACCTCAAAATGCTCCCTGTTCTGTACAGACTTCAGTGCTGCAATCCAATCTTCCATCTCTTTTCTGTTATCAGCACAGAGGATGAGCTTCCGACATGGAGTGATAACCTGACAGGACAGAGAAAAACACTATGATGAGTTCCAAGGCTGTTACAAAGAACAGAGAGCAGAGAACAAGTGTCCATGGAGTAAAAACAACCTTTATCTCAGGAAATAAACTGCTTCTGACGTCACTCTCAGCAATCAGCTGTCTATCTTTGAGCAAAAATCAATGACACTTTAAATGGTATTGCTTGCCTCTCTGAGGATAACATAACTCTTTCAGTAAAGTTTACAGAGTTAAAGAGGTTTTTGTTCCTCCCCTGACTCCTGAACTCATTAATAACGAGAGTTTGGGAGAACCAGAGGAGAGCCACCCACAGACTAGCACAATATAGGAAAAAATCATATCTGCAATGACAGTGTATCAACTGTTTGGATATTGCATGAGGATTTTTAAAAAACAAACATTTGTTTTGATTTCTCATATTAATCTGAACAACATTAAGCCAATATCTATTTTTATTTTGTCTACATGTCAACATGCCAACTTCTACCAGTTGACATTCTTAGGCAAATTAGGTGGTACACTGGAATTAAAGCTATCAATTACCTAATGAGGGGAAAAAAAACCCAAACCACTTTTAAACCAGGATACACCCCTTTCCTAGAAAAATACACATTGTCCTCACATCAATGACTGGGAAAGCTGAGAAGCAACAGAACTTGCCTGTCTGACTCTTATTGATAAATTGTCTCAGCCCTTCACTCCATGTGGTTTCTTTCTTGCTGCTTCCTTGATCATGACCATCTGCTCTGGGGCCATTTGGAGTTTATAAACTCTACAATGCTCATAACTCTGCAAAAACTATTTCCAATAATCACTTTGAAAGCAGCCCTCCCAAACGTAAATTCTTGATAAAACCAACAGATTATAGATTAATCAACCCATTTTCAAGCTGTGACAATTAAAAAAAATAATAAATTGAATGTTCCAGAATTGAGGTCATTGCACTGAATCCTCATATCCAGAATGCTTGATCTGATTTACCTCAAAGTTTGCCTACAAATTCTAAGATCACACCTGCCAGATTGGTTTCATTTGGATGAAGACAAAGGAGGCATGTGGGTGAATGAAAGGATGGTAATAACATAAATAAATAACATTACTCCATAACAAACACAAAAAACTGTAATTCAATATAGCCCTAAAATCTGCCCTAGAAATCTTTGACTCAGCATCTGTACCCACAGCTGGATACAGCCTGGCAGCCTGCGAGAGAAAGATGATTTAGCTGGACAAGTTCTTTGGATCTAGAACATTTGCTGTTGGTTTATCCCTGTTTAACTGTAACATTTTCTAAACAAAGTCATATTTTGAAAAACCAAATATATTCCTGGAAATAGATAAAATCATTATTGCAAGAAAAAATAACAGTCATATTTAAACGCAGACCCACCTCTATAGAAAAGGTGATTTAATTTCAGCAAGAACTCTTCTATTGAGAGAAATGGAGTGGTTCATGAAGAAGAAACCCTCAAAGAGGCTCAGGTCAGAGTTAGTGATTTCAATAACAATAGAAAACCTACAATGTAACCTACAACATTGGGTCTGGTTTTTCAAATATACATATAAAGATGAATTTTTTTATTGCTGTAAAATTAAACAACAAGGTGCCTAGCTAGGAACACACTTACCGGTCGATATAATTGAGGACTGGGGGTTAATTTGCTTGGGAGGCCAACTGCAGCCATGTTTTCAAATGGGGCAAAGGGATCTTCCCAAAACTGAGTAGATTAAGAGCTAGAGGAAACAAGTATTTTTCCTCCTAGTTGAAGCAATCTCCTCTGCCCTTTCAATTTCATTCACCCCCCCTTTAATTCTTGGAACCCCTCCTCCTCGCTTATTTTACTCTTCTCCTTTTTTTCTGTGGCCCATTTCTTATTTTGTGTGGAGAAAAGAGACTCTTTGAGGAGGACCCCATACCTATTTCTTCCTCTCACCTCAACATATTGCAGTAGAACATTCCCTCTGATCAAAGAGAAGCAAAGCTGCTCTCTATATAACCTGTCAACATTGCTCCTTCAGCGAACCAGAAGGGGTCAGTAGAGAAAAATAAAACATTCTTCCTCTTTTAGGGGCTGATTGTGCTAGCACAGTGAGGATCTGAAATAAGTTACAAATGCATTGCTCCAAAATCACGAATGCAGTTCTTCCACTGTGCTTTGTCGTTCTCCTTGTATGCTCTTATTCATGTACTATTTCTGTTGCTATGTGCTCCCCATCCACCACAATCTGATCTGTAGAGCCCTGCACGGATACAAATATGTGGATATGTATCCAATCTGCGTCTGCAAGAAATGGTCCACGGACATCCGTGTTGTATCTGCGGAGGCGGATATAATGCGGATATCCAAGGATATCCGCATATTTGCAGGGCTCTAGCTCTGTGAAGATAAAAATATGTGGACCTGTATCCAATCTGCATCCGCAAGAAACAGTCCATAGATATCCATGTTGTACCTGCGGTTGCGGATATAATGAGGATATCTGCGGATATCCACTTATTTGCAGGGCTCTACTGATCTGTTTACTAACCTCCCGATCCTGCAGATACTTGAACTGTGGTGTAACTTTATTCACATAAAAAGTTCCACTGATGTGAACAGGCCTACTCTACTCACAAAAGTTAAAGTCATGCTTAAGCATTTGCTACAACAGAGGCCAGTTTAAAATAAACCCTGATTTTAAAATACCTTGATCGAAGGAGTTGTTACATTAACATTTTGTATTTAAAGTAAGTTAACGAGATCCCAGTTAAATTAACTTTAACAGGCTCCAGACACACACACTAATAAAAGTCTAATTTATCATTTATTTCTTTCTATTCTACACCCTACAAAGATGCCTCTGCCCCAAAATATAGCAGTTGCAAAGTGCCAGAGGGACATTTTAAGATGTGTGCATCTTCTGCAACAGTAGTGGAGGGTACCCACTCAGCTCCTTTTGTGTCTGTGCTCAGCCTTGCATATTTTGGGTGTATGGTCTTTTATAAACTCCACACGGCTTTTAACAGCAGATGGAAAATGGCTGCCAGTTGGTTCAGGTTATAACTCACATTACCCCTGACTTGACTCCCATGCACATCCAAAACTCTCTAGTTCAAGTTAAGTAGTGCTTCAGTCCCAAGCTAACTAGACTCTAACGCAGTGGTTATCAAACTTTGTGTCAGGACCCACCTCGTGACCCCTCAATCTTATGGCAGCCCCTCCACTAACAAAAACTGTCTGGGGTAGGGAGGGAGGCACTCACCTGGAAGAAGCCTGGAGAGATTCCTTCTAACAGTTGAAGGTTGCTATCAGATCCCCCCCAGTCTTCTTTTCTGCAGGCTAAATAAATAAAGCCTAGTTCCTTCAGTCTTTCTTCATAGGTCTTGTGCTCCATCCAGCCCCTTGATCATTTTTGATGCCCTCTGCTGGCCTCTTTCTAATTTGTCCACATCCCTTTTGTAGTGGGGAGCCAAAAATGGACACGATATTCTAGATGTGGCCTCACCAGTACCAAATAGAGGGGAATAATCACATCCCTTGATCTGCTGGTAACACTTCTACTGATGCAGCCCAGTATGCCATTGGCCTTTTTGGCAATAAGAGCACACTGTTGACTCATATCCAGCCCTCCCATCCACCATGACCCCCAGGTCCTTTTCTACAGTGCTGCTACTTAGCTGATCACTTCCCAGCCTGTAGCAGTGCATGGGATTTTTCCTTTCCAAGTGCCAGACTTTGCACTTGTCCTTGTTGATTTCTATTGGCCCACTGCTTCAATTTGTCAAGGTCTGCCTGAATCCTGTCCCTGCCCTCCAGCATGTCTACCATTCCCCCCAGCTTGGTGTCATCCGCAAACTTACTGAGTGTGCAATCTATCCTATCATCCATATCATTTAGTGAAAATGTTGAACAGAGCTGGCCCCAGGACCGACCTCTGGGGCAGACCACTTATTACTGGTTGCCAACTAGACATGGAGCCATTGACTCCTGCATGCTGAAACCATTGATCTAGCCAGTTCTCTATCCACCTTACTGTCCACACATCCAAACCATACTTCCTTAACTTGCCAACGAGAATGCTGTGGGAAACCATATCAAAAGCCTTGCTAAAGTCGAGGTATATCATGTTGATGGCTCTTCCCGCATCCACAAATCCAGTCATCTCATCATAGAAGGCAATGAGGTTGGTTAGGCATGATTTACCCTTAGGGAATCCATGCTGACTGTTCCTGATCACTCTATTTTACTCCAAGTGTTTCAGGATGGATTCTTTGAGAACCTGCTCCATGATTTTTCCAGGGATTGAGGTGAGGCTGACAGGTCTGTAATTCCCTGGATCCTCCTTTTTCCCCTTCTTGAAGATAGGCACTATATTTGCTTTTTCCGGTCCTCTGGCACCTCCCCCATTCACCACAAGTTTTCAAAGATAATAGCCAGCGGTATTGCTACCTCATCGGCCAACTTCCTCTGCACCCTCGGATGCAGTTCGTCCTTGGAGCATCCCTTCAACTGTGCACATCCAGTTTCTTTAGGTAGTCCCTAACCTGACCTTCCATCACCAAAGGCCTCTCTTCTTCTCTCCAATCTGCCACACCCAGTGTAGTGGGCCGGGAGCTGCCCCTCCCTGTGAAAACTGAAGTAAAAAACCCACTGAGCACTTCAGCTTTTTCCTCATCCTCCATCACGAGGATACATACCCCATTCACTAAGGGACCTACACCATCCTTGATCCTCTTCTTGTTATTGACATACTTGTAGAACCCCTTCCTGTTATTCTTCACATCCCATGCTAGCCGCAACTCCAACTGTTCTTTGGCCCTTCTGATTTTACCCCTGCAGTCCCGAGCAATATCTTTATATGCCTCCTTAGTCATCTGTCCAAACTTCTACTGCCTGTAAGCTTCCTTTTTATGCTTTAGCTCAATGCAGAGTTCTCTGTTAAGCCACACTGGGTGCCTTCCACATATGCTGTTCTTTCTGCTGACTGCTAATTGCTTCAGTTAGTTCCTTATGTAACCTACAATAAAGTTCACCAGGCCCTGTTGACTTGAATACATCTAGCTTATCTAAATATTCTTTAACCCGTTCCCTCCTCCTTTTTGTTAATATTAATTGTCTTGAATCTGGTCACCATTAACCATCTTAGAGAAGACAGAAGGAAAATAGATAGTAAACATTTCAGTCTTCTTGATGAAATCCATTATTAGCTCAACTTTCCCATCAAGCAGAGGAACACTTCATCCTTCTCTTGCTCCTAATATATTTGAAAGAACCTCTTCTTATTGCCTTTTATGTCATTTATTAGGTGTAACTCATGTCGAGCCTTAGTCTATCTGGTTTTGTCCTACATGCTTGTGGTAGTCTTCTGTACTCCTCCTTAGCAATCTGTCCATGTTTCCACTGCTAGGACTCCTTTTTGATCTTCAGGTAATTAGAGGATTCCTAATGGAGCCATAGTGACTCGTACTATTCTTTCTATATTTCCTTTGTATTTTTGTATACAGTTGTACCTTTCATACTCCCCCCTCAAGAAACTGCCAGTTCTCCTTAACTTCTTTTCTCTTAGTTTTTCTTCCCCAGTTCTTTGAGTCTTTTAAAGTCTGTCTTTAAAAAACAAACAAACAAAACCTCTTGTCCTTATTCTGCTGGTCTTATTCCTGTCTTTCCTCAGAATCATGAAATGTATCCAATATCATCAAAGTATCTAATATAAATTTTTTGTAAATGTTCTTAAAAGAACAAGAATCTGAAGTATTGAACAAAACAGACTGAAGCTGTTTTTGGTAAAGGTTCAGTTTTGGAGCCGCAAACTTCCCGTATTTCCACAGAAAACTGGTCCAACAAAGAACATTAGATTTTAATGCCACATAATTAAGCTATGATAAAATTCTCAAATCCAGAGGTTTTTTTTTCCCCAGCAGAAAAGTTTATATTCTAGGAGACATAAATGGGTGAAAACATTTTAAGTTCTTTGTAGCTTTTTGTACCACATTTATATAGCACCTAGCACAACAGGGTCCTTGATCCAAGACTGGAGCTTCTGGATGCTACAATATATTTTACTCACTTAAATTAATAAACAAAAGATATTCTTACACTTGAATCTGCTAGGCAAGATCTCACAGCTCTGAAACTAAAAATCTGACACACAACTACCAGCTCAGAAGTAAGGACAAAGTTGTAAAAATGTTTCAGTCAGCAAAATTCCCAACTCAGTAACAGTTCTAGAGAAACATTTATCCTGAGATTCTTGATGACATTAACAATGGAAATTAACAGAATGAATCTAAAATTCTGGCTTCCAAACTAAGAATCTCAAAGCTAACATCCAGTTTAATTAGAAATGGTGATATTCAAGATTCTTGTATAAACGTGTTAGAGATTTTAACTGTAGTAGCCTGCCTAATAATTCCTGTAAATAGAGTATGAAGACCAAGTTATACAACAAGCATCAGCTGGGAAACCGTGAACAGAGGCATATTTAAACTATAATGGTGACAATAAAGAACCCAGAAAACACATTGTAAGTATTTCCCTATCGGAATAGGCCAACAGTTCATCGAGCCCTACGCATAACCCATCTCTTATAGTGACTAATGCCAGCTATCTCAGAGGAAGACAAACAACACATCAGGCATATAACAGCTCTTATATTGCCTGGTCCACACAAACCCTGAAAGACCCTCTGCTAAAGCCTGGCCTCACCTAAAACTTAGGTCAACCAAATTATGTCACTTGGGATGTGAAAAATTCACATGCATGAGAGATGTAGTTCAGCTCATCTAAGTCCCAGTACAGACACCACTAGATTAACTGAAGAATTAGTCCCTTGACCTAACTACTGCTTCTCAAGGGGTGGATTTACTACAGTGACAGAAAACTCTCTTCCATTGCTGTAGCAACTCTCTACACCAGTAATTTCCAACCTGTCCACACCAAAGATTCCCAACAGTGGTACCCAAAGTGGCCAACAACTCTGCTCCTGTAGACTCCAGAAGGGAGCCACTGCCTAGGTGGAGTGTATTTCTGCAAGGCAAAAAGACTGGTGCAGGCTCCTTGCTGCAACCAAGGGGATGAGAGATCAGTGTTCTCATGCTCCTGGCTGTAGCACAGCAAAGTGCCCCACCTCGGTCCATGGGTACTGGGGTCCTTGTTGAAGACAGTGGGATGGGACCACTGATCTTCCGTCCCCTGGCTGCAGAACAAAGCCATTTCTTAGGGACCCAGGGGGAGTGTACAGGGCTACAGGATGTATGTGGTTTCTCTGCTGCAGCCAGGGAGACAGGAGATCAGTAAGGAGTTAGACTCTTTCAGTGGGAAATGGAGACAACTGCTGGTGGAGGCTGGTGTCCTTTCAGGGCTGTAGGAATGATATCTGTGGCCCTCAAGCCAAAAAGGCTGAGAACCACTCATCTACACTACAGTGCCACAGTAGCACTTACAATGTAGATACACCTTAACACTCAGGCAGGAGAAGTAGGGGGGCAAATCACAATACTGCTCCTTGGTGGAACAGGGAGCACTGAGCTTGAGAGAAAAATTCCCCACTGAGGAGAGGAGACCGGTATGAAAGAAAAAGCTGAGTGGTAGGAAGGCCCCATCTTCAAACTAATATGGAATCATAGAACCATAGGCTTGGAAGAGACCTCATGAGGTCATCTAGTCCAACCCCTGCCAAAAAAAGTAGGACCACTCCCACTAAATTATTCCAGCTAGAGTTTTATCTAGCCGGGCCTTAAACATCTCCAAAGACAGAGATTTCACCACCTCCCTAGGTAGCCCATTCCAATGGTTTACCACCCTCCTAGGAAGAAAGTTTTTCCTAATATCCAGCCTTGACCTCCCCAGCTGCAACTTGAAACCATTGCTCCTTGTTCTATCCTCTGTTACTACTGAGAACAGCTGAGCTCCACTCTCCTTGGAGCATCCCTTCAAGTAGCTGAAGGTTGCTATCAAATCCCCCTCAGTCTTCTCTTCTGCAGGCTAAACAAGCCTAGTTCCTTCAGTCTTTCTTCACAAGGCTTGTGCTCCACCCCCCTGATCATTTTTGTTGCCCTCCGCTGGACTCTTTCTAATTCGTCCACATCCATTTTGTAGTGGGGAGCCCAAAACTGGACGTAGTATACCAGATGCAGCCTCACCAGTGCTAAATAGAGGCAGTGGCGGCTTTTGGGGTAGGCGAAGCAGGCAGCCCCAAGCAATAAGGGGCCCCGTCTTCAATTTGTTAGACAGAAATGAAAACATAGAAAAATATAGAAATTGTTCCCATTTAGCAGAGCTAGTAGGGCTGGAAGCCTATGCACTTTTCACTCATGGCTCATCAAGGCAAGCTATCATCAGGATCTGAAATGCAGATTTCACCATTCTCTTCCCATCACCTTCACACTGACATGCTAAAAAAGCAGGAGCAAGCGATATAGAGCACAACAGCAGGAACGTTTCCAGTGGCCTCAGCTTTTAATTCCTCAGTGTGGCCATTTATTTTGCCATTTTTTAATTTTGTGAAATACTGCCTTTTCCTTTTCTTTTTTACCTGTTCTTTTGCCTTTTCCTTTGACTTTGTGACAATTTTTACTTTGTTTTTTTTTTAGCTCAGGTTACCAGGTAGGTCCATATAGGCTGCTACTTCTAAATACAGTGCTTCCCTTAGGCAATCATTACACCTGTGTGTGATGTCTGTGCTGTTTGTCTTTATTTTGATAAGTAATTTTTTAGTTTCTTTTGTACTTACTATTTAATATTTTTGAGGGGGCCAGAGTCTTATAAACTTGAGTACTTCAGAGAATTTCATTGAAATTTGGTGTTTTTCATTTATAGCTACACACTAGAAACCTCCTTTTCACTTATTTTTATTTATTATAATTATTTGTATTAAATGTTTCTAGAGTCTAGTGCACATAAACCCAAGCCTATATGAAAAATTTGTAAGATTTGACTGCCAAAACTTTAAATGTGGTATTTTAGTTATTTTTAAGCCATCATTAATGTTACTGCTTCTTATTTATTAATTAATGCTCATACTTTTTTAAAAAAAATTAAAATGTTCACTTTAACTTTGTAGTTCAGCATTAGCTGATTTATGTTAAGTGAAAGATGATCAATTTACAATCTTCATGATGGGAAGATCTTTAAAAATACCATACCCGAGAATAATTTACGAGTTCCAGAGGGATAATCATGTTAGTTTGGTTCAGCAAAACAAACAAGGAGTCCTAGGGGGTGATATGGGACAGTTAAGGGTGCAGGGGGGACTGGGGCCATAAGGAAGGTAGCAGTGGGGGCCGACAGGGGGCCCTTTAGGGGTCCCCACAATGGGCTTCGCCTAGGGCCCCCTATTGCCTAAGTCTGCCTCTGAATAGAGCGGAATAATCACATCCCTCGATCCGCTGGCAATGCTTCTTCTGATGCAGCCCAGTATGCTATTGGTCTTTTTTGGAAGCAAGAGCACACTGCTGATTCATATCCAGCTTCCCATCCACCAGGACCCCCAGGTCCTTTTCTATGGTGCTGCTACTCAGCTGATCGTTCCCCAGCCTGTAGCAGTGCATGGGATTTTTCTGTCCCAAGTGCAGGACTTTGCACTTATCGTTGTTGAACCTCATGAGATTTCTATTGGCCCACTGCTCCAATTTGTCAAGGTCTTCCTGTTTCAGCTTGAAATTTTAACATAAAACTCAGTCACTCTCTCTCCCCTCTCCTCTGTCTCAAACATCTACATGGCTTGTCTACATAATTACGGGCATTACAATGACATAGCTACAGCACCACAACTACAAGCCTCATAGTGCAGAAACACACAACAGTGATGGCATGGGTTTGTCTGCCACTGTAGTAACTCCACCTCCTCAAGCAATGGTAGCTAAGTTAGCAAAGAATATTTTCATTGACCTAGCTCCATCTATGCTGGAGGGTTTATAAGGCTGCCAGCTGTGGTTCTCAGGGATGTGATTTTTCATACCCTTGAGTGCCATAGCTACATCCCAGGTTTTAAGTGTAGACTAGCCCCCCTCCCCCCCATTTTGGAAGGGGAGGACTGTAAAGGCCTCTCTCTCCTGGTTATTGGGCAGAGGAGATGTACAATTTGCCATTCTGTATCAGATAGCTAATCAGATTCCTCAAAAGGCAGCAGTGGCTCTCCATCAAAAAATCCACCTTTCTAGTCAGGGAGTTCTATACATTCCTTTCTCACCATGACAGTGATCAGCTAACACACTGGAGCATAAGATTTGCTTACCCCTGCCAGGGTAGACATGGCTACAAATGTTAATGGTCCAGTTATCTTTTTTTTATAAGTTCCAGTTTTTGACTCGCATCCTGAAATAGCACATTCCACAGGATGATGCTGCATTATGTGAAGTAGCACTTCCTTTTATTTGTTCTAAATTTATCAAGCAGTAATGTCATACAGTGACCTCTTGTTCTCATATAATGGGACAGCACAAAAACAAGGGACTGATTAGCTTTGAATTAGGGAGGGAATAGCTTCCCCTGACAAGTTAAAAAAAAAAAAAAATAAGACGACAGAACAAACAAAAATCCTGAGATTATAAACAACCCTTGTGTTTTTCTGGCCTATTTTGGGGTTGGCAGAACTCCAAGTAGTCATACCCTGAAGTGGCTCAAAGGTTTATCATGATGTGAACTATTACGTAAATTAAAACTGCTTGCTTTTCCTAAAAAGGGAATACTAAATACTAATGCAGTGCTTTTCAGACCCTGAGTTCTATGAAGCTTTCTGGCATATGTATCTCAGGTTTGATCCCAATAATGGGAAGGAAAAGCCTACATTCATCTTCCTTAGCTAGGATGACAAGGCAGTCTGTAAGGGCACCGCTAGTTTATAAAGCAATTGCCTACTAGGGCCCAAGGTTCCATGGTATCAGAGTTACCAGTAGTAGTAAGGAAATGTGCCATTCATTCACTCCATTCTGAAGAGTCATCAGGGATAGGAATGACAGAAAAGGTTTAAGAATATTGGAAGTAGTGAAACTTTTACTCATTCAGGTGAGGCTCAATTTAGTTTACAAGTAACGCAGAGAACGTCACCACACTGTCTACGGAAACTGCAGTAAGCGTGCTGCTTTTGGGAATCATGGCAGTTCGCACAACTGCCCCTGTGCAATCAAGGACATTCACAGATTCTTTAGAGGGTTTTTGCAGACAGTTCCATATGAGGCATCTCAATCCCATCAAGAAAACCTGCTCTTCAAGCCATCTTATTCTAAATGATTTACTGAAGTCAGTGTCAAAGGGTACATCTATGCTGGGTTTTAAAATCAAGAGGCAGCAACCACACAGCCTGGTTCTACAGACTTGGGCTCATACTATAGCACTAAAATAGCTGCATAGGCATTTGGACTTGAACTGGAACTTGCACTCTGAAGCTTGTACCAAGAGCACCCCCAAGGCTGACACACCCTAAAAATTCCAAAGGACTCAGCAGCATCTACTGCATCTTTGCACCATATTGCTCTACCTAAAGTTAGCACCCATTTAACTCAACTGATCTTTCAAGGCATGCCAGCCGGAAAATTAGGGAGACAAGTGAGGAAAATCTCTAATTTCACATTCGAAAAACAGACAGGCTGCCCCTTGAATGTCCCTGTCCAGAGAACAGCTGAGCTGCAAACATTCAGATTAGAATGGTAACTTAATAAAGATTCCCTGCCATGGACTAAAATGTAAAAACAAATCTTGCTACATTTCTATCTCTTTGGGTTTTCTTATATTGAGTCACTTCCCTTCTTCCTCCCAGCAATGGGAGTGAAGCCTAAACTTCATTCTCTCACCTTCCTTCCATCAAAGAAATCCTTACTATTGACGTCTTCATTCGGGTCCTTCTCCAAATATTTCCTTGCTGCTTAGAAACTTCTCAGAGCTGAAGTGGCAACTTTTGTCAAAACAGTGTAAATGCGCTATATCAGAGTGGATTTGTGAGCTCAGTGACCACAAGAGACAGAAAAACTAGCCCAATCAAGGAGCTGGCTGAAGAAAGACATGAAAGGGGTGACAGAGGAACTTGAAACGATCCTGCTAAATACAGCTATCTTCCTGCAATATACTTCTGAAGGTAGCCTAGACCGGGTGTATGACAGGACCTGATCATTTTGGCTGCTTCCTTTCACTCACATCCTGTTCAAACATACAGCCCAGTGTACAAACTTGTAAATCCAGAATCCCCCAAGGGCTCCTGACATATTCAGGACAGCCAATGCTCTAATGTGCAGAGGGACAGTTGAATTCCTTATGGCTTGGGGGACTGCAAACCAGCAGCCTTAAAAATATAAAGTGCGAGGGGAACCAGGAAGCTTTGCTGGTGAAGGTAACAATCCTCACTTGACTGGACATGGCACAGGTCAGGCTGATGTCTGTACACTGAACTAAGCTACTGTTGCTGATTTGTATAGAGGCCCAGACTTGTCCTCCTCATACACCCCTGAAATTCAGAGAAGGGATGAAGGTTTGGTAATATTACAGTGGCCCATCTCCTGGAGCAGCTACAGCCGTAAAATGAATAACGACATATCTAAAAACAGTTAGACTGTTTACCAGAAGGATCAGTAGCTCAGCTGCTGCTAAAGCTCACATAGCACAGCACTGATGGAACTGATTATAAGGAGTTCTCTAGTGTAAATAGCATCTCTGCTTGACAAGCTGCTAAGCCAAGGTATAAAGTAGACTAAGTGTTGCTAAAGCAACTCCTGTTCCTTCAGTGAATAAATTAATTAACAAACCAAGTGATTAAAAAGGAAGCAGAAGCATGAGTTTCAGCCTTGGATTAGCAATTCACACTTCAGATTATGAGTGTGCACCACTGACCCAGTAACCTTCACCAGTTGCTGTGCTTGGGTACCACAACACTGGACCTGTGCACTCTTAAGCATCCCTGGATCTCCACAGGTGCTCTGTAAAATGGATGTCGCTGCTGCTGGGCCCACAAGGCTCTGCCCTGCATCACCCTGCCCCTACCCCAGATCCAGCTCTGGCCACCTGCTGCTGGCTGGCAGCGGTATCGGCAGGAGCCAGATCCAAGCTGGGGCCACTGGCTGTGCCTGGTTGGCAGTGCAGCCACAGGAGCTGGATCTGGCTCTAGGCCACAAGCCACCTGCTGTTTGCCAGCTGCGGCAGCAGCCGGAGTCAAGCTGCTGCTTGTCGGCAGTGGCAGGAGGCAGGAGCCAGGCTGGGGCTGCCTGCCACTTGCCAGCAATGGCAGGGACCAGATCCAGTTCTAGGCTGCCTGCCATTTGCCTGCAGTGGCTGGGATGGATCAGGCCTGGGCAGGGCCCAAGCCCAGGCCCCAGAACTTTCTGGGGGGCGGCAAAGCTCCTGCTTTGCACTCTCTTTACTTGGCCTCTCTGGTACATGCCTTGGGCACAGACTTGACACTTCTTCACAGAAGTGGGACCCCAACAGCAACAAGACAGTACAAGAGATATACAGAGCCAGATAAAACATGCACTCTTCCCTGGCTTAGTTTTTCTCATCCCTCAAGCATTCATTGGTATTTGGTCACCACTATCCAGGGTGTTCAGGATCCTCTCTCCTGCCTGTGGCTTCTCCTTTGAATCATGCAGTGTGTATGCCTTTCCTCCTGTACCCTTACCCACAGCCACCTTCCTTCTTCCTTGGCTGGTCCCACAGCCCAAAAGGATCCTTGTGCTTACAAGGATACCCCTTTTGTTCCTCTCTCTCAGGCTCTGTGGTTTTTAAAGTTAACCACAAATGCCAAGTTTACTGTTTCCTGTTTCCTGTGAAAAACTTCTGCTTCAAAGCTGAGCCCTCCGCCAAAGAAGATGGAGACAAAAGGACTAACCTAGGATGGGGATATCCAATTTTCCTAAGGTGCTCCCATCAGAACAGGAGCTATGCTTGTCCATGGTGTGAAAGCGACATGCCACCAGATGAGAAAGGGCCTATGTCATATCCACTGAGGTAGTCAACAATACAACAATTTCACAAAATCAGACAGAATTCATAAGCTCCCCTGAACTGTCACAGGGTATATCACTAATGTCAATTAGTCAATTGAATTTGGAGCCTGGGACCATGATTTTAAAGGCTGTGATAACAACTTGACACAATTTATGCAAGATTCTCTTTTTTTGGGAAGCAAAAGGTAAATTCTGTTATATTTTCATGCTTAAGATGAAGGATAGAAGCATGGTTTCCTTCACACATCTCTGTCAATGCACCACTGTTCTGATCTGCAGTGCACCCTTAATTCACTCCTCCAGTGCACCCAAACTCTGGTGATACAGTGCTTCACCCTCAGACATTTCAGTGAATTAGAACTTTATGAAACCATCTATATTTTTGAATATTCACATATATGATTCACAGCATAATTCTGCCATACCTCTCCCCTCAACTCCAGGTGCCACACTAAACAACAATTTACATTACCGCCTTGACAGAGAAATTAAATTATTTTCATTGTGAAAACTGCTTTTCCTGCCAATCTGCTAATTTCCACCTATGAAAACTACCTTTAATTTCCATCCAATAAAAGACAAGCTACTATCTTAAAGAATCTGCCAACTCTGAGTAATAGGAGATTTTTGTACAGCTGCACTCCCTTAGTACCTGAATCCTAACCTACAGTACCATGGGTAGTTTGACCCTTGACTTTTACACAACATTTACAATTAACTCTGAACTTGTAGATTCCAGGCTAGATCAGTCCACAAATGGATAAACATAACACTCAGAGTTGCACTTTTTGAGACTATATTCAACTAATTACATGTTTCACTTATGCTATATAAAAGCCTACATGCAATAAATCCACCGGCCCCTTGAGCACTGCCTTTGGTTATACTTGTTGGCACAAAATGTCCCCAGATAAAACTTAAGTTTTGTTTATTCTCCATCCTGATGATTTATCTTCTTCCTTGATTCTGGAGCGAGAAAACTGACAAGACACAGCGGTCTCTGCGAGAAAACGACCGTCTCTCATCCCTGGGTCACATTCCTACATGCGTCTGGAAGGTCTGTCCCTAAACAAGCGGTGTTCCTCTTCAGATAAGGATAGATTCTTGAACTCCTATAATCAGCTACCTTCCACAAAGGAAATGTGTAGAAAGGTCCTCTTCACCAGGCAGCAGGTACAAAACTCAAGTCAATCCACGCAGTGAAAATCTACCTCATACAGCACTGGAAAAAAGCCTTTTCTTCCCTTTGTACTTCCACAGGACACAGTTCTTTTGGAAAAAAATACTCCTGAGTGGAGTTATACAATTCTGAAATGAAGGTGCAGTTGGAATGTCAAAGCCAAGCTCTCAAGCCACTCACCAAAATAATCATGAACTGAAGGAGAAGCCAGTGCTTCCCATTCTTATAGCAGCTGTCTTGGTGTTATCAAACCTGTCAAGGCCACCAGCTAATAAATTCTAGACAAGAAAGACTCTACCTAAAGTAGGAAAATGACCTGCTTCCGGACAGCTTACTGTTAGCAACAGCTCCCCACAGCCACTCCCTTTAGTGTTGAAAGCAGGTCAGCTGTCAGCACAAAAGGAAATACACTATTTTCAGCTTCATTTCTGAAAGCATGACAAACTGAGTGGCTTACCACACTTAACATCATGGTGTCCAGGATGGTTTTGTTCTGCCTACAACAACTGTTAAACTATTTTGAACATGAATACGGGGGGGGGGGGGGGGCTGGAATAAGAGAAGACCCCTTGCTGAGAACTTTTTCAGCAGTAGGTCTCTTCCCTGGTAGTAGACAAGGCTTCAGCTGTGTGCATCTGCTTGAGAAGCCCTCTTCTTCAACTGCAATTTCTCTTCAAAACTACATCTGCTGTGTTCTGAAATGACTTCTACTGTCCCTCAGAATATTCTTGCTTTTCCTGCTCTTCAGAGATAGGCAGAGCGAGACTCCAGGAGTTGGCAAACTTACTCAGGAAGGTAGATTAAACAAAGGATATACTACACTAAGGTTACCCAAGAGCAAACAAACGAGAAAACAAAGCTGTTAGTGTTCAGGCAAAAGGGCAGGAACAAGAGCTAATTCACAGCAATCAGCTTTCTTGTCAGGGACTATCACTTTACAAACATTTTCAAGCTTTCTCCTTCTCTTTACAAAACTCTATCTATCCTGCCCCCCTCCATTAGAGATGTGTTGTCACACTTCACCTCTTCCAAACAGTGACCTAATCTGTCTGAGAGGCATCAAGCACATTTTTGGGTGCTCTTGTGATCTAAATAAATAAAGAATAATCACCAATTTCAGCAGTTCAATGTCTCAGAGATCACTCAGCTCTTTCCTCTGTATTTGAAGCAATGCCCCATCAGATCTCCCTTTGATGGCTTCTCTCTTCTTCTGCAGGTTCTGTGAGAGCACACTAATTTCCAGCGAGACCAGATTTTAAAAGTCCTGGAATTCTAGATAGGAAAAGGATTTTTAAAAGAGTCTTTTCACTAACTAGCAGTGACTCAGAAAGATCTGTTTATCAAGGGCTTGTCTCCAGCGGGGCGGGCGGGGGGGACCAAAAAAACAACCAACAAACTACCAAGGCCTGATGTGCAAATAATTCAGGTGACAGAGTATTTAGAAACTGGAGCAAACTAACAGGAACTGCTGACAGGCATGCAGTGAATGAGGGGAAAAGCAGTGACACACTCTTGGTTAAAGTGAAAACAGCAGTCCAGTCTGCAGCTGTATTTTCAGTTCTTACGATAGAGAAGAAACTCTGAAAGCAACCAATATTGCTATAAATATTAAATGTATCAGCAGACTATTTATAATTTTTTAAATCATATATTCATAAATGAATGGGAAACACAACAATTCACCCATGCGCCTGGCTTCTCAAAGTGCATTATGATCCTGCCCAGTTTATAGAAGATACTTTGACAGGGAGAATTGCTCCCTCTGTTCATGAGACTATGAGGCAGGTGCCTTTCCACTACCCACTCTCCCAGTGCCCAATCCCTCCCAGATGCATGGGGTTTATATGCAGAGTGGTGGGGTTGGAGACAATCTTCCTCTCCCTTCAGGCTGTTGACTTCCTGAAGCATATTTGTGTGTGCATTATGGGATGTGAATCAGAGTGGGGAAACTCTTCTCCCCTGTACCCTGCTCTTCATCCCCACCACACTGAACAGCCAGCTTACTCCCTGAAGTAAACTGTCCATGAAATTGTCTGTTGCTGAAGAATTGATGGAAGGAGATTCCAACGTGACTGGTTATTTACAGAAACACATTTTCCCTGACAATGTCTATATATAGGGGAATTGAAATAGGATCTGATATCCCAGGGAGTCCAGGGAATTGGCAGACCACATGGAATTCTCTGCTCTATCCTGACATTCACGTCAGACTTTGGTCTCGAGGGCTGAGTCTGATTTCCTGCAAAGTGCTGGCAACAAAAGTTCCTATATTCTTTCTCCTGACAAAAATAAGTAACGTTCCTCCTTGGTGCTTACATTTCAAAACAGCACCACTAACCTTTCATCCTGGCACCTCTTGTTCCAGCGCTGCCTTGCAGACAGACAGCAAATGAACCAACATACTACCAGCATACTTTCAGCCTGAGTTTTAGACACAGTAGCTCTCATTTAATGAATAGTCCCTCATTTAAAGGCAAGCTTCTTTAGTGAAAACATTAACCCCAGTGACCTTCCTGTGGGAGAGTGCAGGTCATTCTAGGATAGTACAGCAGAGACAGTCACTTTCAGAGGGAAACAGCCATTTCCATACCACTTCATGGGCCAGGTGCTGTCGTCTTGCTTGCCTGATGAAGACAACATAAAGTAACAAGAATATGGTAACAAGAGGCAAATCAAACGCTTCCAGAGAGCAAAGGCTGGAGAATGACAATGTCCTATTTGCTCTGCCCCTCACCAGAAATGACAACATGTGCTCACTCCTGAGTGCAAGCCATCCATCCACCTCTCCCCTAAAACAACCTGTCCTTTTCCCCATACCAATAAGAGAAAATGACAACAGTCCACAGAAGTAATATATTCCCCTGATCTGACTTACCTTGCCTCTTCTCTCCCTGGACTGTACTTCCAACTGCACCACAGGCAACAGCTCACTTTTACTCACCCATTTCAGTTCTGTATAACTTTTACATATGCATCAGCACAGAAGAGGAGAATATAATTCACTTTTAAAGTCAGAGAGCCTGAAGTACACTTACTCCAAAGAATCTGAATCCTGATGGGCTGGTGTACAGGAGCAGGTGCTGTCTTTGTTGATACCCAGTCCAGCAAATCCAGTTTACTTTTCTTGCCTTAAAGCTGCAGACTCATAGTCAATCCTTTTCTAAACTAGCGCATCCTGACCATGTCTCCTCCACATCAGAACAAAGAAGACTGACATAAAACGAACAGGATTAGTCCTCTTTGTAGCTACTCTCTTGGAACTCTGTTCTACTCTCCACAAACTGATTAGCTGTCTGCTGTGGGAGGGGCTAGGGCAGATTTGTTTCTACTGGCAGTGAAACTAGTAGGCAGGCGCTGAATGTAATAATATGCTGTTCCTGCCTATGCCAGAGCACAGTGTTACTTTCCAACTGTGATGGGTGGAGAGCTTATGGAGGCACCCAGGAGTTCAAGTCCCACCTCTTCAACAAAGCAGACTTTAACAGCAGAGGAAGGGTCAAGAGAAGGACCACTGATAACCCTGTTGTGTGCTGTGTGAGTGCATTAGCTCCGAATAGCTTTCATCTGTATCAGTACACGATGGTCAAACTACTACAAATCTCCACACAGACACACACTGCCTGCTACAGCTGACATCTGGGAACTTTCTCCCACAGAATCGCTAGACTCTGAGTAAATGGAGATGATGAACTGATGTTGAAATCTGCATAAAGGTCACTAGAAGCAGAAGTTGGGTGAAAGTCCAGACAGATTCCAGAGAGGAATGTCTGCAAGAAACAACCAGAAAAACCAACTCCAGAGCTGTTTTCTAGAAGTGAGACAGAGATAAACAATTTGTGGCTGGAAAGATCCAATGGTCCATCTGGCAGGTACATTTTATTATTCAGGAAACACACAACAGAATTATTTTATTTCAGACTGAGTTTTCCTTTAAAAATCATTTTTTTACTGCTCCCATCAGCTCATGTGGCTCCATAGTCAAGCCTAGGATCAGAGCAATTCCTAATAGGCATCATAACTTCTATCTCCAGTTCAAATGTGGGAGACGTACACTAAAGAAATCATTAAGACAGGTAAACAAACAAAATCATTTTATACCTTGTTCTTTTTAGCAGATCAGAACTTGCTCTAATTGCTTGTATTTCCCCGCTTTTAGCTACCTGTACACAGCAAAGAAATCAGCTGTCAGATAACACCAACGCCTGACATAAAAGACTAACCAGCATGTTTATATTTGAATTTTATTCCTTTAATTGTGCAACATATCACCCTGTTGGCCCAGCGCTGATGCTGTGCACTGCAGTCCTGCCTGCACTGTGTTTCTAACCATCATCCTTACCTCCTCACCTAATCCTAACTCATTTACACAAGGATTCCAAATGCCTCATCTTACAATTCTCAGCACCTAAAAATACCTTCCAGTCTTCTACCCATTTCTCTGATTTATCAGTACCTCCTTTTCTTTGGGCTAAAACCAAATAAAGCCACTCTCCTCCCAAAATGGAACAAAGATCTTTTTGACCTTAGGGCTTGTCTACACAAACATAGCACGTTAGGGTGTGAATGTTCACCAGACTAACCTGCCATGGACTACTTACTTTATGGACCCTGCTGCAGTGCATTAACAGTTCATTAACTCACTCTGATTTAGTCCCATTTCAAAAATGATTAGATCAAAGTGAATTAACAAAAAGTTAAAATGTGTCAGCAGGGTCCACATAATCAGTTAGTTAGTGTGGGGTAGTTTCACATCCCTATTTGTTATGAATTAAATGTTGGTATAGACGAGCCCTTAATATTCAAGTACCTCCCCTGACTGCTTGATTTCTCCTGATCTTGCGACTTCTTTTCATGCCAGGTATCTGACCCTTCTACTGTCTTACTCGCTTCCTTTACTCCCTGCTTTTTCTCTCTTCCTCCTAGTTTTCTGTTCCCTCTTTCCTCACAGCCTCTTCCCTAACTTCTCCTTCTACCCTGACCTCTCATAAAATCATCGGATCCTCATTTTAATATTGTTTTTGGTGATCTCCTTCCTGAGCTTCCATGCCTCCTCCTATCAAAGAGTGCTGTTCGTGCAGATCTCACACATCTGATTCACTCTTTGGTGGCTCTAACTATACCATATTTTGTAAGACAGGAGGACAAAGTAGGGTACTGAGTTCTGGCCAGGCTGAAGATCATATTTAGTGTAAAGAAACAGGTCACCCTGCCTAAATCCAGGAAGGTGGCAACTTTTTTAGTAGTAAGGATATGTGAGAAGGGCAGTACATTTAAGAACAGAGGCAATGCTAAAGGGAAGTTGGACCCATCTCCTGAACTAAGACGACTGCTAATGTGAACTTGTAGTTCAGTATTTCCCTGTGAAGCAGCACAACTGCATAGACACTGCAGCTGCTTTTCTCAGAAAAGGCTCATTTTTTGCCAGGTCAGGAATTAAACTTTCCATTAAAGAAAGTGAGAGCAGTGAAGACAAACAGCACCTCTAAAACGCAAGCACAAGTGCCACCATTAGATAACACTAGATGGTTGAGATCTCTGATGTTAACCAACGCTTGTTAGAGAACCTCTTTGCTTTGAAAAATCAGGAAAATGTTCCTTCTTTTTAAAATGGATCAAAGACCTCTGAATTTGGGAGGGGAAGTGAGTTGGGAAAATGCAGAAGGGAAATCAGAGAGCACTCACAAACAGAACTGGAGAAAATTGTAGGGCTCTAAGGAATCCAAAGCATTGACTGCACTGATGTGGCAGACCAACCTTTTGATTAGCAGAGTAGTTTTTATAGCTCAGGGTGGACCACAGTGAAACCCATTTATGAACCTCAATAGATAGAACAGAAAAAGTCACAGTGGCCAAATATTTTCCTACAGACTATCTGAACAACCATAATAGGGTGATGAGCTAAAGCAGTGGTTTTCAAACTTTTTTCCTCAGGACCCAGTTGAAAAAAATAATTTATGCCCACAACCCCATAATTACATCTTTGAGCAATGCTTTCCAGTCTTTTGGTGGCAGCAGCATGGGGTGCCGCAACCCAGTGCCTGAGGGCCTGCGACCCAATACTGGGTCCCAGCCCTAAGTTTGAAAAACCACTGAGCTAAAGAGATAGGGCAGCATCTGCTGTTTCCTGAGAACCAAGCTAATTCTCCCCTAGGAAAGGCAGGGGAATAGCATGGCCTGGTGCCACTGTCCTGGAAGTGGCTTCTCTTTCACTATTCTGCTCAGATGCCAGAAGCTGTGTAAGCAACAAGATGATTCTCCCCACCTCCCAACAATACATCCACTGTCCCTGGCAGAGAGATTCAGACTACAACTAATACAGTAACAGTGTTTGCATGTCTCCAATGCATTGCTTGAACACTGAACAACTGTTAAAATTTAAATAATCCTCAAGGCCAGAGACAATACGTGTCAGTGCTGCAACTAGAACTCCAGGGTTTGACTCCCTATCCTGTACAGAAACCACTAGACTCAGCAATGCCACCTCTTAGCCTTTAAGTACCAGACTGGAAGATGCCTTCTTGAAGAAATGTTGAAATTTAACTAGATTCTAGGCATTATGCCATTGCCCCTCTGCCCAGATTCAGCTGATCAGATGGCTACAACTGGATAAAACTAATAACTTATTGCCAGGATCCTCTGTCAAACGTACATAGATAACAGAACGAGCTCCAGTTCTGCACCATTACCATAACTCTCTTTTATCTTCCTCTATTCCCACTACCCAGATCAATATGCAGCTCTTTGTGAACTCTGTGGGATCTCTATTGGTTCCTCCTCTCCCTAAGGATTTAAAGCAACAATTTATAATCTAGTCATGACATATATACAGATTCACACATTCTAAGGTCAGAAAGGACCAGTCTGGCCCCTGCAAAGTAGAGGTTGCAGATAGTTTCATCCATAATTCCAGCAGCAGAGGGAATTATTCTGTCCTGTATATATAAATGAATACTATTAGAGAGACCCAACAAACTTGGGTTTAACAAAAGCACATCTTTAAACACATACATGTAAGCACAATATAGTAATACAAAATATTTCATATATGGAGGGAGATGACTGACAATTGCCATGGATGAACATACACTTATGTTTCCTGTCTTTTCTGCACAAAAATCTAGCTGTAATGTTGCACTCATAATTCCCTTGCATTAAACAGGAACATTCAATTCCGTGTATCATTATGTAGAAACCACTGAATCCCTCAGCAGGTAATAAAAGAGTGCCTCTGCCACAACCCAAACCATTTACTACCTTATGGCTTGGTTAACAGGGCAGCTGCCCTTTCTACAATGGTTGATAGCCACCATCAGGTTTCCCCCAGGAAGAGGGCCATGAATGGTGCCAAGAGGTTTTCAAACTAGATATAATCTTAAGATTTAGAAAGCAAGGAGAAAGGGGAGAAATAGAGGGAGGATGGAGACTATTTGATAAATCCTACCGTGAAGCTGTTGTTGACATTCTTAGTGCTGGATTCTGCTACACTGGCATCTGTCAAATCCACCTCATCAAAAATTATTGACTGTGGGGGAAAGAAAAACAAAACAATGAATCAGGCGTGTAAGAAACAAACCCAAGGGGACTCATATCCAAATGTCAGTTCCATAATCTCCTGCAAGGATCTGTGTTGAAAGGGACTAGGAGTAACAGCATAAAGTGGGACTCCAATGAACAGCTCCATGAATACACCAGTACGCATGTTTGCCCAGCTTCCCTTCTCAGTAAATGCTCAGGGATTACTTTCACAGTTACATTTTTTAGTTGTTGTTTTTGCCATGAATGTAGTACTTACGAAAGGAGCAAGATTAACATCTCTTGTCACTGTCAGTCAAGACACCGACAAGATGGGTAAAGTAATATCTTTCATTGGACCAGCTTCTCTTGGAGAAGGAGATAAGCTTTTGACATTGCAAAGAGCTCTTCTTCAGACCACTCATATGGCAAATTTTAGGCTTCCCAAATCTTTTCCTTACTACTTCAATTCCTACTGGGTTTGAGCTACAGTCCCAACTACAGAGGATGGAGAGGTGGATCTGACACACAGCCTCGTTGCTGGATTCCCAAAAATCCAGTGTTCAAAACACAAACAAACAAGGAATTTCAAACTGTTCAGCAGAATAAATGGAGATTTCAGTTCTGATAAAACCTAGTAAAAGACTCAAAAGCCACCACCCTCTCTTGGATCACGGACTCACTGGTCACAAAGACCCACATTCCTTCATCATCGCACCTGCCCTTTCCTCTGGCACAGATGCATACTCAACACCTTACCTTTGCAGTTTTTGCATAGTAAAGCGTTCGTCCTCGCAATTTGAAATATCGCCTCTTCCAGCGCTGGAATGAGCTGGTCTGTTTCATCAGCATCCCCTCTTTTATGACAGTCTAGAAGTCAAGAAAATATAGGGTGAAATTTCATTTACATACAGTCTTTTAACCCACTGCAGTACACACCA
Source organism: Podocnemis expansa (assembly GCA_007922195.1). Taxonomy (NCBI): domain Eukaryota; kingdom Metazoa; phylum Chordata; order Testudines; family Podocnemididae; genus Podocnemis; species Podocnemis expansa. The sequence continues at coordinate 29,604,321 of ML682006.1, forward strand.
CAAAGGATGCAGAAGAGGACTGCTTGGTTTTATAACAACATTTTTAGCACCCTCTGCTGTAAAAACAAATTTATTCAACTGAGGAGGCACTTTCATCAGTGTTCTTGATTGCGATAGAAAACCTAGCACACATTGACATGGTATTTTGGCCCTGACACTGTGAGGTTGTCATGACTTTGTTGGGGCATAGATCTTAGGTCTGTTCAGGTGATCTCCTCAAGATTTAATTGTGGTGCAGAAGGCATAGCAGTTTCACTTGCTGAGGTCACACTCCAACCATGTCTGATCAGAACCTTGTGATCTTATCACAGTGACTATCAACATACACCCTGGTTACAAGAGACCTGTCTGTCCCTGCCAGATGAGGCTATCAGCATTTAACAAGCACAAAGGATAATCCACAGGCGTACAAAAGTGAAAAGAGAACCAATAGCAAGGCAAAAAAAGTCTCCAGCTTCAGCATTTGGCATTTTTCAGATATTCTTGGCACTGCCTCAGTGCTCTCTGGCTGCCTGCCATTTCCCAGGGCTGAAGTGCCAAAACTGTCTATGCACATTGCTCTGGGTTTTCTTCACTGCTACATAGCTAGAATGACACACGAGCATTCACATACCCCATACGCTCATTCACATACTATGCGTATGTAGGCTACATAGATATATTTAGACCACATTCATATCATCCTACATCAACAAATATATCTGTTACTCCAGTTGAGAGCACTTCCTGCATACCAAGAGCTACATAAAAATGATCTCCTGGTTCTAGCTTTAAAATAGGGGGGGAAAAAAAAACACATTTAGGCCTAGGATTTCAACTTTAATTTACTGACTGTCTCGCATAGATGCTGTCACTGTTTTAAAACAGCAAAAGCCATGATGTGGGGTCTCAATGCTCCCCGGACACTTTCCTCTCTTCCAAAGGAAACATAGCCCCCAGTCACACAAAGCTTTCAGTGACAGTGCCTTATTCCATAACACCCAATTAAAAGACAACGAACAAGTGCTTTGGTAATCCGGTATGACAGGTTATTCCCCAACTTCAGGCTAGGAAAATGACACATATTTAACAATTTCAAAAGGGATAGCCGTGTTAGTCTAGTCCAGTAAAAAAAACAACAAGGAGTTGTGTGGCACTTTAAGACTAACAGATTTATTTTTTGCATGAGCTTTCGTGGGAGAAGGTCCCACTTCCTCAGATGCTTCGAAGATGGGTGAACTTACAGAAAGGAATGAAACTAAATGCAAGGGGGTGTAAAACATAGGATCAGGTCATAAAGTACTTTATGCATTTAGTTTCATTCCTTTCCGTAAGTTCACCCATCTTCGAAGCATCTGAGGAAGTGGGATCTTCTCCCATGAAAGCTCATGCAAAAAATAAATCTGTTAGTCTTAAAGTGCCACACAACTCCTTGTTGTTTTTTTACATATTTAACAGGAGGGATCTTAATGAAACACAGACAGGTAGGTCAACTGCTGAGTATAAATTAAGACACTGGCCTTACCCTCTCTGCATATTCATTCATAAACTACTACCCTGACGTGAAATACATCAGAGAGCTGGTGGGAAAATGCTCTTGAATTGTTCCAAGGGTTTGACACTGTTTTACCAAACCTTGCCAAGACACTAAAGCTGCTTTATGAAGTGCTTAATCTGCTGTGTAAAGTTGCAATGTGGGCCCTTGCTTTCTGAAACAGCTGCAGATTTTAATACTTTCTACAAAGTGGACTTTGCCAAATTCAAACCTTCCTCCAAAGCACTTGAACAGAGAGAGTGCTGAGCACAAGAAACGTCAGAATGACCCAGTATACGCCTCCACACTGCTGGGTCAAGCTAACCTCAAACTAGACTGAGATAATGGCTGGTGCCACCACACTGCTCCTAAGACTCCAGTGGAAGGAGTGGGCCCCTCCAGATCTCCAGGCTCCACTGTGCTCCTCAAGTGCCCTTCTGCCACTGGGCTAGAGGAGAGATTTTTTTTGCCAATGGCTCAGCAGGACCTTCCTCTCATCTCTGTTTTAGGTTGAAAAGGGAACTGTATCACTAAACCCACCTAAATGTCCACCCCAGATTTTACCACCACAATGCTTTCATACTGAGCAGCTAAATTTACAGGAAAGCATTACTGCATTCTACCATAAGCCCACTCTCTCCATTCCCTCACTAGGAGATTCTCAAGCCCTAGTTCTTCCCCAAGGCTAAGAAACCTGGCCAATTATACTCTTTCCCCTCAACCTTCCCAACCCCACAGACTGAGCTATTGGTTGCAATAGTAGGTGATTCTCTGACAGTGCCTAACCGGGATCCAAGGAACAATCTCAGAATCTTAGTGTTTCTCAAACACTAAAAACAGTAAAATTGTAAAGTTAAAGACAAAGGCCTGATGAAGAAGGCCCTCCTCTTTCCTCCCAGCTTCCCACTCCCTGAAAATGAAGTGCTGAAAGGCACTCTGGAAACCCATTTTCCACATGCCACAATGGAGATATATGCCTGAGGAACATATAAAATGATTAAGACCAGGACTATTGGAAATCTCATGGCAGTCTGTGAGAGCTGCTACTCCAGTATCAGATCAGTATATTGCAAAGATGTTCTGAAACAAGACCTTCGGACTGGTCTAGTGATGATGCTGTGCAGCTCTTTGTAGAAAATCTGCGTTCAGCAAAACAAGCAAGGAGTCCTGTGTCACTTAAAGATTACCAAATTTATTTATTGCTTGCGCTTTCATGGGAGAAAATCCCACTTTGTCAGACACTCTGAAGATGGAGGAACTAAGTTCAAAGCATCTGATGACGTAGGATTTTCTCCCACAAGAGCTCAAGCGATAGATTTGTTAGTCTAAGTGACACAGTACTCCTTGCTTGTTTTGCTGAACTAGACTAACACGGCTGCCCTTGTGGAACTTGTGTTCAGTTAGTGACCCTGGTCTGACTCTCCAGTCAAAAAGAGCCTGGGGGCTCCCCAGGGGGAGGGAGTACCGAGAATTACTTTCATCCTTAGATGTTTAGGAATAAGAGTGCTCCAGTGAGTAGGCTGCTAGCCTGGGACTTGGGAGATCCAGATTTAATCCCCTGCCCAACTACAGCTTCCTGTGTGACTTTAGGCAACTCACTTAAGTCTCTCTGTACTTCAGTTCCCCCATGTATAAAGGGGATAACAGCATTTCTCTGCCTTCAGAGGTGTTGTGAGGATGAATACATTAAACATGATAAGGCACTCAGATGGTGGGGAACATAAAAATACCTAAGACAGATAAGAGAGCAGCATCCAACACATTTTGCAAAAAGTCTTCTGCAGCTCTTCTTGGTCAGAACTATGGAAGGGGGAACATAAAGTGACGGTGGAGTGATGCAAGCAAGGAAAGATGGTGGGACGGGAGAGATTCTTGAGAGTCTGGCAGAAATATGGAAAAATCTCTTCCATTCCTTGGGGTGCAAGGAGAAGGAAAGGAAGAAAAAAAAACTGCTATTAAACAAAGCCAGGCACTGAGTTTGGTGTCTGGGAAAAAATGAGACAAATTAGTTAAAGAATTCCTGGAAGCAAATACCAAAGATCCTGGCATCAGCACTTGTGCAGAAGGCCTGCTTAAAGGATGCCAACAGATAACAGAATACACCAAGCGGGTTATTTCAAGATCCTCTTCCCGTACTCCTTGTTCAAAGAAACATCTGCTCTGGGAGATGCCAGAACTCGACCCTTCCCAACCACAGCCAGCAGAAAATCTGACTGACTTGAACCCTTTTCTAGCTGGCAGCAAAAGTACAAGTTAGCTTGTAACGGAACAGTCTCCCTCACAATCCCCATTTTGTTCCGCTCACTCCTTCTACTTTCTGTACCGCTGCTCACATCCCACTCCCAATCAGACCAGGGCGTTCCTTCACCTCCATAGGTGTCACTCACCTCTGCAAGAGATGTGCACTCCTCCATTGTCTCCTTTAAATAAAGCTCTTTTTAAAAAAAGAAAAATGCCCTACTGAGTGGTCACCTCGCCCCTCCCTTAAGAAGCAGTTTATGTCACTCTCTGGTCTCTAACTATAGAAAACCTCAGCACTACATAACTCACACATGAAAGGATAGCAAGAACCCCACACAGTTCTTGCTGCTTTCTCACACACTCTGCTTGGGAGAGAAAGAGCCTCTGGTTTAGAGCTGCCCATCTCTGCATGAGAGCTGCTGTTCTATTTATAGGCAAACAGACAGCTCAGTAAAGTTTGGTGGGTTTGGGCGGAAAGGGCTGGCGATAAGATCAAGATGACTTTATAAAACTTTTCAGACTGCTGTTTTTATTCTACTCTGTTTTCTTTTTACAGTCCCTCTCTATCAACAGTGGAATACCAGTGAGTAAAATGGAGAGGGCCACATGCTGTCAGCAAGGTGACATTTCATGACCATAAAACTAAGAAGTTGGGACAATTATTTCTCTTCCCATCCCCATTCCTCCACAAAAAAACCATAACAAAACAAAAAACTCCAGAGCCTTTCAAAATCTTGTTAACTAAGGGTTTACATAGTGACCAGATTACTGGCTCTGTAGTTAGAAACCAACAACAGCTTTCCAAGTGAAGTGATGGGGGGGTAAAAAACGGAATACAGCCTACTGTCCAATGCTGTACATTATGTGGAGTTCTTCAAGGCCACTGTGGTGATCAGCTGATGCTCTGAAGCAACACGCAGTTTTGTTATTTGTAACCTATGAGGAATAACTATGTTGGTCGTAAGATTACCTGGGCTGTATTTTCAGTCTAGCAATATTTATGGCTCTCTGACACCTTGTGGCAGGATTCAACATGCTGCCTACAAAGTGCAGAGGGTCAAGTAGTCTCTTATATTTAGTTTACACTGATTTAATGTTAATTTCATCAAGTGAGCCTATGTTATCTTATTTTGGGGCAATGTAAAAATGTTCCTGCAACAGACTGACAGTTTACAACAATGATATGCAAAGAAGATATCCTTAAAAATAGTTTTGGAGGATGTGATTAGACAGCTAGAAGGGAGGATGTATGTTATGAGCCACTTTTGGCCTTCCACCATTTATCTTTGGCCTTGGGTAGAACTAAACTCAGAGTGAATTTCCAACAAAAGAAATTCATTTCACAAGCAGGCAAACAATTAAAAACACATTTTTCAATTTAAAAATTGAAGCTTAGGAGGAGAGACTGCAAATTTTCAAATTACAGACACCTTGAAAGGAGAATTAAAGCTTGCTCATGTATCAGCAGAAGAAAGGTCAATGGAGTTTTGTCACTGACTTCAGTAGAAACAGTTTCAAATCCTTATAGAGGATTTAAATGAAGCCTTTTAGATCATGAGGGTATGGTACTGATCAAGGTCTTCATTTTACACTGTCCTTTAAAATGAAAACAAGAAGTCAATGGGTGTTAATGGTTTGTACATTTAAAACAAACAAAAGGCAGTAGTATTTCATACAGCATATTGTAGATCTGTCCAACACATGGAAGCAGGAAGTCAGATTGCCAAACTAAGCGGTTGGATTACTTTTTGAATAACATGACTGACACCTGTACAAATGTTAAAACAAAAGTAATCAAATTGTGTGCAGGGATTCAGGTGATCACTAAAGGCATTAGGAAGAATCTTTTTCTCCACTATATACAGTGTTATTCACTGTGTGTATTATTCAAATTTTTTCACCCTTCTCTGAAGCATGAGGCATTGCCATGGTTGGAGGAAAGATACTTGATGTGATGGATTAATGGCAATTTCTATCAATCAAGCTAAAGGAGAATGTCAGCTACACTCAGCTGTCGGGCTGGCAAGTGTCCTCTGATATGAATATGCCTCCAGATTACACTGAATGTAAAAAGAAGAGTATTTCACCCACATTTTAAAGTTGGGATTAAGATATCCAAAGGGCCAATTATTCTTGTTTCAGATATTCCAAACTGAACTCTGATCCAGTAATGTCCATTCCAATACATTATGGTGAAGTACTTTTGAGAAAAAAAGGAAGAGCCAAAATCATTCAACACTATCTAAATAGCAACAACTAAAGAAAACAATCCCACAACCCAAATATCTAAGTACTCCCAACACTTTGATTTCTGGATATTCCACACCCCTCTCCTTGGAAGGTAAAAGCTTTGGGGCATGTATTATCTTTGCTTTTATGTAGTCTACAACTTTAACCATGCCAGTGGTGCTAAATAAATAAATAAATAAATGAGTAAGATGTGAAAATCCTTCAGCAAGAGTTCTTTGATCTCTTTGTCAAATTTATCAGTACTAAAGAATTTCACTAAAAAGTTCCCACAAGTTCAGCTGTACCAATAGGTATGGAATTTCTTCTTAAAATTATTAGCGTAGACACGATCTATAAAGGAGCAATTTCCCTTGCTTTATGTTTCTAGGAAGCCCGACCCCCTTTACAGCTGAAACCAGTCATGATTCAGTCAATCATTAAAACAAGGAATATGCAACGCATGAGTCAAATATTTTGTCTACAAAAATGCTGTAAGAGTACTTGCAACCTGACTATCTCTGCCAGTTCCTCTCTCCCGTGGTCTTATTTCTGTTGCAGGGCCAGCTCTACCCATGAGTCAAAGAGGCCCTGGCTCAAGGTGCCACTGGCTTAGGGTTGCCACAGTGACGCACTGGAGGTGAGATGGGTCAGCCCAGATGCCAGACCCCATTCTCCAACCCCTCCTTGAGCCAGTCACTCTATCCTTGGGGGAGCAGCAGGTCAGCCTATGGGGCAGACTCCACTCTCTTGCCCCACCTTTGGGCTGGCCCTCCCCACCCCAGGGCAGAACAGCTGGCCCAGAGGAGGAACAGCAGAGCAGAGTCCGCCCCATCGGCTGGCCCGCTACGCCCCTGGGTCAGCTTTTCCCCATTCTGGGGATGGGGCGAACCAGCCCAGAGTGGAAGGACGGTGGTGCAAAAGCCAGCTTGGGGCACCACAGCACCTTGAGCCAGCCCTCTTCTGTTCTCACTTAAGACTGAATTGTATCCGGCTGAAGAAATGTTAACATGAGGTTGCAGAACTGCTACCCAAAGTACATAATCTATCATTAAAATCAAACATCCTGAAGGACTAAAGACTAGCTTTTGTTGCACCTGTCTTTAAAAAGAGCCTATGAATGATCCCGGCAATCATAGAGAAGTGAGCTTTACTTACCTAGGATATGAAATTCCACAAACCACTTTTCTCTGACCCCACTGAGGAATACCAAAAGGAACTACACCACCTACTCAAGAAACTCCCGAAGGCAGCACAGGAACAAATAAAGACAGACGCATCACCAGAACCCCAGCCTGGGGTATTCTATCTGCTACATAAAATCCATAAAAAAGGAAACCCTGAATGCCCCATCATCTCAGCCATTGGCACTTTTACAACAGACTTATCTGGCTATGTGGACTCCCTCCTCAGACCCTATGCTATCAACACTCCTACCATTCTTTGAGACATCACTGACTTCCTGAGAAAAATCCAACCCATTGGTGAACTTCCAAAAAACACCATTCTGGCCACCGTGGATGTAGAACCACTTTACACCAACATCCCACATAAGGATGGATTACAAGCTATTAGAAGAACCATCTCAGATGATGCCACAGCACACCTCGGGGCTGAACTTGTGACTTTGTACTCACTGACAAGCATTTCAAATTTGAAGCTAATTTATAACTTCAAGTCAGTGGCACTGCTAATGGGTACCCGAGTGGCCCCACAATATGCCAACATTTTTATGACCAACTTAGACTCCATTTCTGCAAGTCTCTTCCCAAAGCACCTCTCCTCTACTTATGCTACACTCAGGGGTTAAAGTAGGCTGGAACGCACAGGAACAGCATTCCAGGGCCCACTATTTTTAGGGGGCCAGAGTTCCAGGCCCCTAAAAATACAAAATGGAACCAGAATGCTGCATTCCAGGGCCCATCATTTAAAATAGCGGGCCCAAGAACGCAGCTTTCTGGCTCCATTTTCTATTTTTAGGGGCCCCAGAATGCTGGGTCTACTTTTAGGGGACCCAATGTTCCTGGGCCTCTAAAAATAGAAAATGGAGCCAGTGTCTTCCATCAAGGCAGGCACTGCTACAGCAAGAGGGGAGGCGTGCCTGCCCTTCTGTGAAGTACCGGTCGGCCCCTTCGTGCATGCTCAGGCTGCATTCAAGGTAGAAGCCTCAGAGTACAGCCTGGAGGGGGGGAATGGGGCAATTCGCTGCCGCTCCCATCCCTCAGGAGTCCACGTGCTGCTGAAGGTGAGCGAGCAATATATGGGGCCCAGCCTCCCCTTGGATGGCTCAGCAGGGGGGGTTGGGTGCAAAGAAGGGGTCAGGATGGTGAGCTGGGGAGCTGTGGAGGGGGTTAGGGGCTCCTGGGGGTGGAGTGAAGATGGAGGAGCTGGGGGTGGGGGGTTAGGAGGGCTGGAGTAGGGATATGGTGGCAAGGAGCTTAGGGAATGGGGATTGGGGCTCAGGAGGACATAGGGAAAGAGGGGTCTGATGGGGGCAGGCATTTGGGGGGCAGTAGCTGGGGTGGGTGAAGGAGGCCAGAAAGTGCATGAAAGGGGCCCAGATATGCATGAAGGGAACCCAGAAATTTAGGAGGGTTCTGGGGCCCACCAAATTATACTTTCACCCCTGGCTACACTGATGACATCTTCATCATCTGTACCCACAGCGATTTCAACAATTTCCAGTCCACAAACAAACTTGGCCTGGAATACTCCACACAGGAGATCCACTTCTGGACACTACAGTACACATTAGGGATGGACACATAAGCACCACCCTACACTGAAAACCTACTGATCGGTATAGTTACCTACATCCCTCGAGCTTTCATACAAAACACACCACACAATCCATTGTCTACAGCTAAGCCCTAAGATATAACTGCATTTGCTATGATCCCTCAGACAGACAGACATCTTCAGGATCTCTACCAAGCTTTCTTTCAACTACAGTACCCAGCTGTGGAAGTGAAGAGACTGTCAGCCAGGAGGGTACCCTAAAGTCAGCTACCACAAGAGAAGCCCAAGAATGAAACAACAGAATGCCTCTAGTCATCCCCTATAACCCTAAAGTCAGACCTCTACAGCACATCCTCAGGGATTTACAGCCTATTCTACAAGATGATCCCGCACTGTCTCAAGTCTTGGGAGACAGCCCCCCAACCTTAAACAGATACTCACCAGCAACTACAGACCTAACAACAGAACCATTAAAGTAGGCACATAATCCTGCAACAAACCATGCTGCCAATTTTGCCCACATATCTCCACAAAAGACACTATTACAGGACCTAATAAAACCAGCTACTCCATCAAAGGCTCATTCACCTGCTCATCCACCATTGTGATTTATGCCATCATGTGCAAGAAATGCCCCTCTGCCCTATATATTGGACAAACAGGACAGTCTCTGCACAAAAGAATAAATGGGTACAAATCTAGCATCAGAAGTCATTCTAAAACCAGTAGGTGAGCATTTCAATTTTCCTGATCACTCCATTAATGATTTGCTAATTGTTGTGCTCAGACAGCTGAATACTACAGCAGTGTTTCCCAACCAGGGTGCCGTGGCACACAGGTGTGCCATGAGGCCTGAGCAGGTGTGCCACAAAATTTTTTGAAAAACTATTCAAAGAGCTCTGGATTGGCTCATATGCTCATGAATATTAATGAGTTCATTTGGAAACTATATTGTGGTGTGCCTCAAAGATGTGCCACGGCAGACAAAATGTTGGGAACCACTGTACTAGAGCAAGGCTTCAAAGAGAAGCTGCTGAGATTGAATTTATTTGCAAATTCAGTTGTACTGGCTCAGCACTTAATAAAAGCATGGGATTTTTTTCTCATTACAACAGGTGATTTGACCTCATCTTCGTCTGTATGCTGTTCCCCAGTGTTTGAATCTTTACAACTTTTCTGATTTGCTGTTACAGTGGGACCTGTTCCCATGACTTACACTCCCCTGCATTTATTTTCTCCCATTCTGTAAATTCTCCCATCTTCAAAGCATCTGACAAAGTGGGATTTTGTCCCATGAAAGCTCTTGAAATAAATAAATGTTAGTCTTTAAGTGCCACAGGGCTCTTTGTTAGATTTGGTAAATGAAAGAAATAATCAAAGATACTGACTTGGGCTATTAAAAAAATACACACACGCACGCACGTGCACACACACAAGGAAAATTAAACAGAAAGAAATATCATCTACTACAGTGGTTTTCAGATCACAGGGAGGGACCTAATACTGTTGCAGATTCTCGGTACTTAGTAGCAGCGCCCTCTGCTGTCACCACCACAAGACCAGAACACATTGCTCAAAGATTTAATGGCTGGGTCACACAGATAAATGATTTTTTAACTGGGTCCCAGGAAAAAAAGTTTGAAAACCACTGATGGAATGGTTAGAGCAGGCACACTGAGCACTGATCTACTTACAGGCAGCTTACTTTGACCTAATGCTGTAGTACCTACCTTAAAATGCAGCTCCCACCACTGTAACTCACCCACTACACCAACTTATTAATTCCATCTCCACAAGAGGCACAGTGCTTAAGTTCATGTTGTTAAGTCAACTCAGTTTCTGTGTAGACACTGTGTTGCTTACATTGACTGTGCTACTTTCAGAAGTCATTGGACAATTCCCACACTGACAGTTGAATTGATGCAAGTGCTCCTGGTGAGGACATGCACTAACGACACAAGGAGTGTAGCATGGACACAGAAGAGCAATTTAATTGTTGTGATAGCTGTAAGTCGACATAACTTAAGTTGACAATTTTGCAGTATAGACTTGCCCTCAGGTAGGACTCCTCAGCTCACTGTTCCCAGTCCCACTGAGACATAGCTAATTAATTACAACAATCTGTAAGTTGTTGCAAGTTACCACAGGACTCCCTGCTTTTTCAACAATCTGTAACTCACCATTTTTTTGTCCTATCATTGCAGTGTTAATGGGAGACTCTTCCTTGAATGATCCCCTACAGTATGCACTAAAAACGTACACTTATCAATCTACTTAATCTAAGGTTTGTTGACATACAGCTGTTGCAGTAACTAAATTGCTTTTGCATGTCCACACTACACTGCTTGTGTTAGTAGCACATCTTCATCAACAGAGCTTATATCGATGCAAAGAGCAATGCACTGTAGATAGCTATGTCACGGTGCATCTCATGCCCATCTAGTGCAGGGTGCTTTAGGAAGGGTTCACAATGCCTTATAGGAACAAATGAGTTGCACAAGGCTGACTGAGAACATGGTTTCAAGGTGCCATGATGCCATTTTCTCGTTCCCATAGCTTTATCAGTGTCCCATAATGTCTCATGCCTCTTTCCAAAAGCCTTGCAAACCTTCATGTCAACCACCTACATAAGAAGCATGGAATCTGCACAGCTCTGTACTATTGTGATGGGCTTTGAGATCATGGCATGCTTCATCCTCCTGCATTTGCCGAGTGGACAGAGGAGCCACAGGGGACATGATGATTCCTTGGAAGCTAGCTTGCTGCGGGGGACAGAAATTATCCAAGGTTACTATTATTATCCACTAAGCAGGTACAGAGAGTGGAGGGCCAGTTTTGGGTTCAAGAAACAAGCACTGACTGATAGGTTGGATCATTATGCAGATATGGGATGACAAGCAGTGACTCCAGAACTTCTGAATGTGCAAGGTCACATTCCTGGATGTGTGTACAGGGCTTGCACCAGCCCTGCAGCACAGCGACACCAAAAATCAGAGCTGCAGTGACTGTGAATAAGCCAGTGATAATCACTGTGTAGAAGCTTGTAACACCAGATTGCCAGCTATCAGTCAGGAATCAATTTGGAGTTGAGTAATCCACCCTGGGGGGTTGTTGTGATGGAAGTGTGCAGGGCCATTAATCGTGGGCCTAGTAAAGAAAACTGTGACTCTGGGCAATGTGTAGGAGATAGTGGATGGTTTTATGACAGACAGTATGCGTATCCCCATTTTGGCACTAGAGTACATCTGCAGAAAGGGCTACTTTTCTATGGCATTGCAAATGCTCATGGATCACCAGCAACATTTTATTGACCACAATGCAGGATGTTCAAGTAAGGTGCATGACGCATACATCTTTAAGAATCCATGAACTTTCTTTCTAGACCAGAAGATTAGCATTGGGAATGTTGAAATGCCAATATTGACTCTGGTAAAACCACCCTACCCTTTACTTTCATGTTCATGAAGCCGCACGCTGCCAGGAGTGCTCCACTGACAGGTGAATGTGCCTTTGGCCGTTTGAAAGGCCACTGGCACTCTCCACTCATGAGATAAGACCTCAGTGAACCCCAGTAAGGGGGGGGGGGACCAAACCCAATGATTATAGCTGCATGTTTTTTGCTTCATAATGTCTGTAAAGCAAAGGGACAAAAATTTCCACCAGGATAGAGGGCAGAGGTGGCACGGCTGTCTGCTGATTTTGAGCATACAGATACCAGGGCTGTAAAAGAGCTCAAAAGGGGAGCTACATGGCTCAGGGGGGCATTGAAAGACCATTTTAATAGTGTGCCTTAGTAATGTGTTGCTTTAGTATGCGTTAACAGACTTTACTCTTCTGAACCCTGGTATGACTCTTGTAATGGGCGCTGTGTGCACTAACATACATTGCAAATGCACCCATAGTTATCATCTGTGGACGTCAGCCGAACCAGCATATTTTGTGAACTAATAAAGACGAATTTAGTTTCCATAAATAAATTTTTATTCCGAACCCAGACAGACAGACATGTTTATAACTGAATGAAATTTTATAAATCCGGGGAAAAGAACCTTTTGAAGAGAAAGAACAAGTCATTTTCATCTCACCAACACACACACAAAAAACATCTTTCATAGGTCAGTGTTTGTGCAGCTGTGATTGTCTGTACTTTACCCTGAGGTGGATTGACAAGGGTATTGCAGCCTCTCCAGATGCCAAGTGGGATGGGAGAGAGAGGCTTGTGCAAGGAGGTCCTGGAATCAGCAGCTTCCCCAGGACTTGAAATTGGAAGGGGGGGGGGGGGGATGCTGAGGTGCTCACTACATTGGTATAACACTGTTACTAGCTGACAGCTGGAGGGGTGTTGTGAAATTCATGGGGGATGGTGTCAGGGGTATTAAGGAAATCCCTGCCTGGAATTCAGTTCTCTATGGGCTGCAGAGGGAGGCAAGCATGGATCAGTTGAATCTGAGAACTCCAGCATGTCTGCCTGCCTCTTGAGAAGCAACAGCATCTCTTACTGTACATCACACTTCTTTTCCCATTCTCCTCTCCACTATATCCCTGTCCATTGTCTGCAAGAGCAATCCTCCATGACATATGCTCAGTACCCAAAGCAGCAGAGGTTTGCAGAATCTCTTGAAAATCATCATTAAGTGTCCTCTTTCTTCTCCTGATCTGGCTGACTCATTGCACCAGTTTGGATAAAGACACCGCCAAGGCCAAATTTCCAGCTGCAAAAGACGCAAGGCGCAGAGGTACAACTGTTAACGTACTGACATGATAAATGGAAACTTGGTATACTGAACTGACTCCCCTTGATATACACAATTTGCAAGCATTATATTCTCACTTCTCATTGAGATTCATTGAGCATGGCAGCAGTCACAGCCAGGGGTAAGGGAGAAAGCTGGACAATGGGAAGAGAGGTAGCTCATGGGTATGAATATATGAAGATAGGGCAACTGAACAGAATGCTGGCACTGTTTTCCACAGGCACTGGTGATGTTAGCTGATCTCTCACTCCTGAGGATAACAGAGATTGAAAAGGAACAGTTCCTGCACACGTCTGGTTGCAGACTGTCTGCTGTTTGCCATGTTCTACAATGGTACCTTCTCATGTAACTGCTGAGTGGAATTGGAAAGTGTCCTACCAACCACAGCAGAAACAATAAGGCAGCCCTCCCCAGAAACCTTTGGCTGAGGATTGCAGACTAACTCCCAGGAAATTTCCTGGATATCGCCATGGAGGATTCATGGGAAATCTCAGTATACATACACTATTCTGCAAGGCCTTCTCTGCCTAACTGTACAGAGGAAAGAGAAGCAGATAGCACCTCCAGCTCTGGTAGTTATTTCACTACCTCTTCTAGCATTATTAAAAAACAGAGTAAATGAACCGACATGTCCCTGCAACATCAAAGCAAACTGCACACTTACCAGAAGTTCCTTCCCGTGCATCAGGCTTGCCAGGGACTGGCTTGACTGCTCTGGACTCAAAAACAGGTCATGGCTCATTGTGCCATTGGATCTCCCAGTATCCCATCCTCCATCCTCCTTCTCCTTGGCCAACACCTTCTTCTCACTGTTCACTCCAAGGGTCTGCGATTCTGACTCTTCTGAAGTGTCCATGGAGCTCTTGGGGATGGTGGTTGTCTCCACTGAGGATAGCATGTAGCTCCTTCTAAAAGCAGCATGCCTGCAGCTCCACAGAAGAGCGACTTAGCCTCCCATGCCTTCTGATATGCTTGCCACAGTTTCTTTGCTTTCATATGGCACTGCTGCAGGTCTCTCTTGAAGCCCTTCTCCCACACGCTCTGTGCAATCTGTTCATAGATATCTACATTTCTACAGCAGGACAGGAGCTGTGCCTGCACAGCTTATTCTCTCTATTCACCAGGAGACACACACTTGCCTGGAATACACAGGAAGTGGTGGGTCTGTGCCATGTAGCTAGAATGGCACTGGTCACCTGGCAGGTGCTAGGTGAGCTCTCCAAAGTGAGCAAACAGAAAATGGAATAAATTTGTGGAGTTTCAGAGGAGAGGGGCATACACCAGTGTTTCTGAATGTCATATAGCAGAGTTTAAAATGGTGACCAGAGGGGTCATGCAGGATGGGGCACTGTGGAATACCTCCTGAAAGCCACTAAAGCTGATATAAGCAACACTGTGTCTGCACTAACACTGTGGTGATCTAACTACATTGACCTAAGTGCTACTTCTCTCATGGAGATGGAGTTATTAGGTTGGCAGAGCAGATGAGTTACATCAGTGGGAGTGATATTTTACTGTAGATCAGGGGTAGGCAACCCCTGGCACGTGGGCCAACAGTAGCACCCGAGCCCATTCAGAGCAGTACACAGCACCCTCTACAGTCACACAGAAATTGCAACTCCTGACACTGAAAGCCACTCTGGGCAGCTTCCTTTGGGTTCAGCTGGAACACAGGGAGTTCCCCCCATGCCTATGCCTCTATGTGACACAAAAAAAGCTAGCCAGAATGGCTCCTCTCTGTAGTGTGATGCTCCCCAAAGAAGCCACTTCGGCCATGACCGTTGCTGAATTTTCAGGCAGCTGCCACATTTTTTCAGCAGAGGGGGCCACCGGCACCAGCTCAGGGTCAGGGAGGAAGGACCGGCACAGGGGTCAGCAAATGTTGCTGACCCATTGTAGATGCTTCAAGCTAGGTCGACGTAAGCTGCCTCACGCTGACCTAGCTCTGCAGTGTAGTCCACACCTAAGGGCTTGTCTACATACCTCTTTTGACAATATAACTTATGTCGCTCAAGGAGGTAGGAAAAAAAATCACACCCTTGAGCAATACAAGTTACACTGGCAGAAATGCCTATGTGAGTGCAGTTCTCCCACCGACATAACTACCACCACTTATCATCATGCTACTGAGAGAACTCTCTATCACCAGCACAGAGTGGCTATACAAACAATCACAACAGCACAACTGCATCAGTACAGCTGTGCCACTGAAAACTCTCCAGGATAGACATGACCTTAGAGTGCCTAATCATAGAGATTAATGAAAAGATCAACAGACAGAAGGTTAAAAGGCCAACAGTTAAACTAATCCAAACGAAACATCCTTTCATCAGCCAAAGGTCACACCCTGCAAAACAGCTCTAGGCATCACTAGAGCTGTGATTTGCAATCAGTGTGCCATGAGGCCTGTCCAAGTGTACTGTGAAATTTTGTACAAAGGTAATGAAAAATCAGGTGTTTCACCTTAAACAATATTCTAGCCAAACAAAATCACAACTCATAAAACTCATGAAAATTAATCATCAAATTAAAATGAGGTAGCAGTCTTCTGATTCTAAAGCGTGAACATCTAAATGCAGGTGGCCAAAGGACAAAACTGAGGTGACATGCATTTTTTCACTGGTGGATTTGCAACATTAATGCATTTGATCCTCCTTTAGCTTGTGTAAGTACTATGTTGCAAACCTCTCTAGTAAGACTGTAACCATAGTAAATACAAGTAAGTGTGACATTTCGGAGCAACCAATTCAGCTGAAAAAAGTGGGTGTGCCATGGAATTCTCTGTCTCACTGAAGTGGACCGTGTAACCGAAAAGGTTGTGAACTACTGCCCTAGAGGAGCCCCAAACTGATCAGAACACCACCCCAGAATAAAAGACAGACTATAAAAGGAAACGTCATTGAAAAGCCATGATTTGGCACTCCAAGGAGCAGAAGTGCTGCCAGCCTGAGACAAGACCCAGGGCTCAGAGCACTGCAACTCAGGGCTCAAGCTGTGTAAGTGCGCCACCGCAGCTAGTGGCCAAGAGGTGGACTCGGGGCTCGAGCCCTGTAAGCCCAGCGCCACCGACACCCTTGCCAAGGAGAGCACATGGAGTATGTCTATTTGAAGCTAACTGATTATAACTGTTCAGAAAATCTACTTGTAGTCTCTCCTACTTAGGGGTGACCAGACAAAGTGGGAAAAAACAAGACAGGTGGGAGGGGAGAGATCTGGCCATCCTCCCCCTCCCTCCTCGTGCCCTGTAGCCGCCCCCTCCCCAAGGTGCTTGTGGTAGCAGCTCCCTGGCCTGGCTCCCTCCTCCCAGCGCCTGCAGCAGCTGCTCCCACTCCACCACTGCACCCATGGTGCCCACACAAGCTGCTCCCCCCACCCAGCACCTGGCCCAGCTGCCCTGCCCAGCTTCCCCCTGCACCTTGTGCCTTCTTCTTCCGCTTCCTTCCCACCCCCAGCCCCTTGCCCATGCTCATTAAACAAGATGCAGAGAGAGCCTGCAGCAACATCCCATTTCCCACCCTGCACAGCCAAGGCACTGCCTGGACTGCACATGGTAGGAGATTTAAAATGGTGCCATCGGACCCAGCCCCCAGCTACACAAGGAGCTGGAATACCAAAATATGGGACAATTCATCTGTTTTTAAATAAAAATGTATGGCACAGGACAGAGAGCTAAAATAATGGACTGTCCCTTTAAAAACTGGACATACAGTTACCCTAATCCTGTTACTATTAGTAAATTAGCTCTTGAAAGGTGAAGAATGCAATTAGGAATTCTCTCACTGCTATAAAAGGATAATATCTCTAAATGAACCCATTAATCCAACAGGAATCGAGAGAGAGAAAAGAGGATAAGAGGTGAGCCACAGGAATCTAAAGCCATACTGTAAATTGGGGCAGTGAGTCAGTTGGTCCAGCAACGAAGGCTATGCCTTTGTCTGCAGGAGGGTTTTCTTCAGATCCTTATTCTAACCTTTGTGTGTAAAACAGATATTCTGAGCATAGCCCTCTAGCAACTGCATGGGAAGTTCTTTTAAAACTCCCTGTGTTCCTTCTGAGGAACAAGACTGGTCCATCAATCCCCAGCTCTGCTTCTTTTCTCCACTCTGTACACCTGCGAGAGATCTGAGTAGAGATTTAGCACTCTACTTGATGAAAGTCAAGAAGAGCTTTTACAATCACACTTCAGAGTGATCAACAATTCCCTCTACAGCTAGTGTAGCTAGATATCCTAATGACAAGGGTGATGCAGAAATCTGTTATAATCTCAATATGGATTAATTTGCAAAGCAAAGTTACTTCTTTTAAATGAAACATGTTTTGAGTCAGAGCATTCCTGTTCTACTGATAAGAGTCAAGCTGTTTTACATCTTTGGTTAACCTGTTCAACATTACTGAATTGCACAAGGGTTTCTAAACACCTTAGCTCTTGCTGATTTTAAGACACAGCCATTTTTCAATATAACTTTCCCCAGGCAGATGGTGTTCTAAATCAGGGGTCTCCAATCTGTGGCTCTGGAGCCAAATCTGACTCTTTGGCTGCCCCCTTGTGGCTTCAGACCCCATCACCCCCACCACCAGGGAACCCTACAGGGGGTCCACTCCTGGTTCCGGGATCCACTAAGGTACCCTGCAGCAAGCACCCTGGCCCAGCTCCCACAACCCTCACCAGGAGGCTTCACCCATGACCACTCTCAAAGCTCTTGGTTGTTGAAGGAATTTTAAAAAACATCTTTTCTTATCTTTTGGGTTGCCAACCCTGTTCTAATGCTGTCTTGAAGAGGCTAACTGTTCTTAAATCAGGAGAATAAATTTACAATGAAGAACTGAGAAAATATGGAAAATGTTGCATCTATATGGGAAAGAAAACCTTACAGGTCAACATATCAGTCACTCAGCTCGGCTCCCTTGTAAGATGAGTCCAGTCTGAAAGCTTCCAGTAAATCCCTCAAAACAGATGAATAGTCTGGTTAGCCTTCAGCAACAGCAAGAATGAAAAGTATACCACCAGAGCCTGACACAGGATGCGTTAATGGCTGAACTCCTGGTCAAGTTTCTCCTGAAGTTCTTTTATGCCTTCCACAGACTCCAAATATCTTTCAAAAACACATTTATAAGAAGGTAGGTACACAAGAAGATCAAATCAACCCAGCAGCTATAGCAAAAATGAAAGTAAGAGCTCAAATCCACATAGAGACGTGTGTAAAGCCTTAAATGGCTTGATGTTACCGGAACACTGGTGTAAGGAAGAGCTTTTTAAAAAGGTCCTAATCCTCTAATATGAGCTATACAGCCTTAGATCAAACACAAGACATATTACTGTGTCTTCAACCATCTTATATGAATAATGTAACATGCTAGTACATTCCTTATGTTATTACCTCCACAACACTGCAGCACAGCAATAAAATGCATTCTCTCATGAAAACTTCAGCTCTGGTACATGACTATCAAAGTATCTCCATTACTACTAACATACAATTGCTTTGCCTCTATTACACTGCAACCCAGCAACATTACCCTAATTCTCACACAGCGCCAAATCTGGAAAGCTCCAGCCTAAAACATGATTGCATTACTCGAGCTCAAAAAAATGCACTCACCACGGGTGAGTCAAATTATTGCCCAAGAACACTTTTTTCCACCAAGCCTGCCTGTGTCTCCTCTCACTCTCTCCACTTTTAGAATGAGTAGTACACTGATCACAGGAAACCTCTATGCTCCATCTGGTGTAACAGCCAGGAACAGAGCAGGGGTTCTTAACCTCAGAGTCGTAACCAGCCCGCCCATCCCCTTCTGCTAAATGAGAGAGGAGTGGGCAGTCTTGCCCAACTGGGAACGGAAGGATCAGGGGGCAAATCCTGGTCTGGAGACGTGTCCTGGTATGGAAAAAGTTGAGAACTACTAGCATAGAGAAAAGACAAAAGAGTTGTATCTCAAGGGGGGAAGGAACCTACGGTTCTGATTTTCCTCAATCAGTATCTGGAAATACAAGTAAACTAGTGTAACATCCTCACTGAACACTAAGGTTTCTTCAGTATTGCTACTGCCTTCTTCAGTAGCAGACAGATTTAACTCAAAATTCTGCTCATTTTACTCCTTTAGTAGTCCTATTGACTGCAATGGGACTACAGTCATGTGTAAGGTGAGTGGCAAGTGCCCTTTAGCCATGTAATTAGCACTGAAAGGATCTTGTTAATTTTTTATGTTACTTTGCAAAAGCTAATTTTATCAGAAGCTATTCAATGTTTGCATCAGACAGCCAATGCTTTTAACGCCACTTTTTCTCGTTTACTTTCAAGGTGCCTTTAAAACACTTTAAAAATTTTTTCTTCCAGTTTGTCATGACCTTTCAGACTGCTCAAAATACCTTCACTCATCCCTAAACCCCTTGGTCTATGCACCAGCAACTTCAGGGGAAATCAGTATAGTTCTGGGAATAGTGATTTAACAGTCTGCAGCCATAATACCAGCAGAACAACTCTGGTTTGGTCAGGGACCCACATCACTGATTATTGATACTTTTTTTGAAAAAATCAGAGCGGCGGATCTCAAAAAAAGCACAATGCAGATGGACCTTTGTCATGTGATAGCAAGTTTAAAAGTAATGGGCTCCTCAGAGCCACCAAACCCCATTTCTGCTATGTTCCTTCTAAGAAACAGAAAAGGAACAGTATGACTGGAAGGATGGCCTGTGATCAGTGACTACTTTTAGAATTGAGAGACTAGAGTTTAATTCCTAGCTCTGCCACAACTCCAGCAGGATCCTTGGCAAATCCCTTGAGTCTCAGTTTCCCACCTGTAAAACAGGGATAATAATTCCCTGCCCTACAAGAATGTTGTGAGGACATATATACATATGGTGACTGGATAGCGTAGTGGTTAAGAGCGCCGTAGTGATTAAGAGTGATGCCCTTTGATACGGGAGACCGGGGTTCAAATCCTGGTGGATACCTGTCTACCTTCCCAGTAGGGGTCCTTGGGCAAAAGGACCCCCTAACGCCTCACTTGCCTACCTCGAATATGAGAGTGACACGAACTAGGAGAGTCATGCCGGCTTGGACATTGCCTGAATTAACAAGGTCCGCGCCAGATGTTGGGGAACCAGGACAATCTGACGATAAGTGGGCTACTGGAACAAACCATGCATGGATGAGACAAGAGAACCTGGAATTGATGGAATGCTACTACAACAGCAGACCTAATGAGAGGGGATATATGAAACGTATGAGGGGACTATGGATGGACAAAAGACCTACATCCACACTAACCGAGAAACAGCTAGTTACCCAACGCTTCAACATAATAAAGAGGCAGCTGCTCTCACAACTGGAGATAGACCAACTCCACATTACCTCCCAGACTCAAGAAGAAGCCCCAGAAGAACAACTAGATGTGCAGCCACCACCTGAAGCTGGAACTTCACTACCACCCCCTCCATTACAGAACACAGCAGCTGATATGAGGCATAAGATCGTGGATAAACTAGCTACAGTCAACCCTCGAGACCGATTACCAAGGCTCGTTGGAGAAGTACCATCAGATGGTATGCTAGAAGATGCCAATAGAGCCCTAACGACAATTCCTACTACCACCATCACTGAAACCAATGAACTGGTATACGCTACAGCCTCTGTAATCCTGGAGATGCTTGGCTACACAATCAAGAAGAACACCAATACATACCCCCCCTGGAAAATGAGGCTGGAGGATAAGATCAAGGCAACCCAGAGAGAAGTCAGCTGGCTGGTGGAACTACAGAAAGGTGTAGAGATTAAGGGTAAGACTCCGCTACTGAGAAACTACAAGGGCCTGACTCCATCTGAAGCCCTAGAGACTGCTAAGCAAAGGCTCACAGCACTGGCCACCAGGCTAAGGAGATACACTAGAGAAGCAGAGGCCAAAAAGATAAATGCTCTGTTCTCCAAAGAACCATCCAAGGTGTACTCCCAACTGCAGTGCAACAACACAATAACAGCAGAGCCACCAACAGCAGAAACTGAACAGTACTGGAAGAACATCTGGGAGAAAGAGAAGACTCATAACACCAGTGCAAAGTGGCTTCAGGACCTGAGAAGAGACCACAGCAATCTCCCAGAACAGGAACCAGTCACCATCACAGTAGCCGACATCCAACAGCGGGTCAAGAACATGAAGAGCTGGACAGCACCTGGCCCGGACATGATCCACACCTACTGGCTAAAGAAACTAACAGCAGTGCATGAACGCCTAGCAGCACAGATGAACCAGCTGCTAGCAGCAGGCTCCCACCCAGACTGGCTAACACAAGGAAGGACAGTGCTGATCATGAAGACCCCCACAAGGGAACAGCACCATCCAACTACCGGTCAATAACCTGCCTCCCCACAACACGGAAAGTCCTATCAAGCATCATAGCCGCCAAGCTACAGGACCACATGGGCCAGTACATGAGCACAGCTCAGAAGGGCATTGGGAACAACACCAGAGGCTCAAAACACCAGCTGCTCATAGATAGAGCAGTCGCCCAAGACTCAAGGTCTAGACAGACCAATCTGTGCACAGCCTGGATTGACTACAGGAAAGCCTACGACTCAATGCCGCACACATGGATCTGTGAATGTCTGGCGCTATACAAAGTCAACAGGACACTAAGGACCTTCCTCAAGAACGCAATGGGACTGTGGAAGACAACACTGGAAGTCAACTCAAGACAGCTTGCACAAGTGGCCATCAAGTGCGGCATATACTAAGGTGATGTGCTGTCCCCGCTGCTGTTCTGCATTGGCTTGAACCCCCTCAGCCAGATAATCACAAGGACTGGATATGGATACAAGTTCAAGAGTGGAACTACCATCAGCCACCTCCTCTACATGGATGACATCAAGCTGTATGCTAAGAATGAACGAGACATCGACTCGCTAATCCACCTGACACGGATCTACAGTGAGGATACTGGGATGTCATTCGGACTGGAGAAGTGTGGCCGGATGATAGTAACGAGAGGGAAGGTAGTCAAGACTGATGGGGTGGAACTACCAGCAGGCCACATAGCAGACATACAGACCAGCTACAAGTACCTTGGCATCCCACAGTCACATGGGAACCACGATGAGGAGGCAAGGAAGACAGCAACATCCAAGTACCACCAGAGGATAAGACAGGTCCTGAAGAGCCAGCTCAATGGGAAGAACAAGATCCACGCCATCAACAGGTACGCCCTGCCAGTCATCAGATACCCTGCTGGTATAGTGAGCTGGCCAAAGGAGGACATGGAGGTTGCCAATGTGAAGACCCGGAAGCTCCTCACAATGTACGGAGGTTTCCACCCCATGTCCAACACCCAGAGACTGTACGCCAGCTGGAAAGAAGGCGGGCGGGGTTTGGTGAGTGTCAAAGCCACTGTCCTGGATGAAACCCAGAGCATCCAGGAGTACATCAGTAAGATGGCACCCAAAGATGAGCTGCTGAGAGAATGCCTGAGGCAGCAGCAGCAGACATGGGAGGAAGATCAAGCAGAAGAAGTGCCATGGCAAGACAAGACCCTGCATGGGATGTACCATCGACAGATAACGGAGGTGGCTGACACTGGGAAATCCTACCAGTGGCTGGAAAAGGCTGGACTAAAAGACAGCACTGAGGCACTCATCATAGCAGCACAAGAACAGGCACTGAGCACCAGATCCGTTGAAGCAGGGGTCTACCACACTAGACAGGACCCAAGGTGCAGACTGTGCAGAGAGGCCTCAGAGACAGTCCAACACATAGTGGCAGGATGTAAGATGCAGGCAGGAACAGCATACACTGAACGGCATAACTAAGTAGCTGGCATTGTGTACAGGAACATCTGCACAGTGTATGGGCTAGACCCTCCCAAGACCAGATGGGAGATCCCACACAAGGTCGTGGAGAATAACAGGGCTAAGATCCTGTGGGACTTCCAGATCCAGACAGACAGGCAGGTACTGGCCAATCAACCAGACATCGTGGTAATAGACAAGGACCAGAAGACAGCGGTGGTGATAGATGTAGCAGTGCCAAGTGACAGCAACATCAGGAAGAAGGAGTATGAGAAGCTGGAGAAGTACCAGGGCCTGAAAGAGGAACTAGAGCAGATGTGGAAAGTAAAGGCCAAAGTGGTCCCGGTGGTGGTAGGAGCACTCAGGGCTGTGACTCCTAAGCTGGGAGAGTGGCTCCAACAGATCCCAGGAACAACATCAGAGCTCGCTGTCCAGAAGAGTGCAGTGCTAGGAACAGCTAAGATACTGCACAGAACCCTCAAACTCCCAGGCCTCTGGTAGAGGACCCGAGGTTGAGGATGACACATACCACCCATAGGGGGTGAGAGAGGAATTTTTTTTATATATATATATATATATATATATATATATATATAAGATTTTGTGCTCAGAGATTACAGTGACAGACAGGTAAGGCAGATAAGAGGGGTTTTATTTTGTTTTGATTTTTGGTTTCAGATACAGCTTGCTGAGTTTCATCAGCAGAACTGCAGGGAGACTAAACAGATTCCATCTGAAACCAATGGGCAGAGCCAAAGTAAGGGGGCCTCCTCCCAGCCACACACCACAGTGGCCAGCCTGGGGGTGGGAATCTGGGGCTAAGGAGGGTCCCCCAGCTGGCACTACGGCGGGGGGGGGTGCGGCCCCATGGTGCTGCTGGGGGGCTGAGGTCTGCAGCCCTGTGGTGCTGCAAAAAGGCCTGCAAGACGGTGGTGCTAGGAGGGGGATGGGATCCAGGGCTTGGCCAGCCACCGGGGGGGCGGCGGGGCAGGCCTCAGACCAGAGGCCTGAGGCAGGGACAGGGGTGGGGGGAACATGCTCATGGTGGCTCAGTTAGGGCCAGATTTTGATGGGGACCCCCTTTTGGCCAGGACCCAGGGCTGCAGCCCCTAAAGCCCCTGCCTTAATCCAGCTCTGCCAATAATTTAATCCAATGGCTCTCAACCATTCCAGACTACTGTGCCCCTTTCAAGAGTCTGATTTGTCTTGTGTACCTCCAAGTTTCACTTCCCTTCAAAACTATTTGTTTACAATATCAAAAAAAAAAAGTGTCAGAGCACACTATTACTGAACATTTGCTTACTTTCTCATTTTTTACCATATGATTATATAAAAAAATCAATCAGAATATAAATATTGCACTAGCATTTCAGTGTATAGTATACAGGGCAGCATAAACAAATACTGTATGTATGAAATTTTAGTTTGTACTGACTGAGAGTGCTTTTTATCTAGCCTGTTGTAAAATCACCAGTAGGCTAATTATCTACATGAACTGCTGTACCCACTGAAAGACCAGGGGTAATACCTCCAGGGGTATGTGAACTCCTGGTTGAGAACCACTGGGCTAATCATAATTATAATTAATTGTTAAGGCAGTCAAACAAGTTGCAGTCCTCTTCTGCAAAAAAGTCTGTATGTAAACTCTTATTGTGAAACAAGAACCAACAGCCTCCCAGGGAAATAAACAGCAACTAATAGTCTAAAATAAAACTAGTTAAAATATTTTAAGTAAATAAAGTTGAAGTTAAAAAGATCTTCATAAAGCAAGTACCGCAAGAAGTCTTTTCTTCTTCAACCACATTTCAATCTGAAGCTTCTGTGCTGCTATTATATTATCTAGTGCAACTGTTCCCAACCTTTTTGGCTTAAGGGCCACAGATACAGTTTTCACTAACTTGAAGAGCCACCAGTGAGGCCAGTGATGGCCTAAAGGGCCACCAACAAGGGCCAGCCATCATTCCCATCACCTCTCCAGTCAGAAGGAAGGAGGTCTGTGAGGAGGTTCTCCCCCTGGCTGCTGCAGGGAAAACGCACACATCCTGTAGCCTTC
Source organism: Podocnemis expansa (assembly GCA_007922195.1). NCBI lineage: Eukaryota > Metazoa > Chordata > Testudines > Podocnemididae > Podocnemis > Podocnemis expansa. Next base: position 29,629,623 of record ML682006.1, read on the forward strand.
TGTGCTCCACCTGGGTCTCTAGGCAGCCAGGGGAACAAAAGATCAGCACTTCCCTCCTGGCTCCACCAAGGACTCCAGCACCATCCAAGGAACTCAGGCAGAGTGCTTTACTGCACTCCCAGCTAAAGCTAGGGCGAAGGGAAGTGCTGATCTCCAGTCCACTTAGGACAGCAGTTTTCAACCTTTTGCAGGTTGTGATACACTTGGTTTCATATCACAACCCTACAGGACACACCAGCCACGCCCACCCCAGCCAAATCCAGCCATCTCCCCAGCTCTTCACAACACACTCACCACTGTGTGGCGGCACAGTAATGTGTCCCAACACAGTGGTTGAGACTAGAACCACTGCCTTAGGCTGCAGCAAAGAGCCTAGTCTTCTATTCCCACAGGAATGCACTGTCTGGCTCCTTTTGTGACAGCTCCCTTCTGCAGGTAGCGGAAGGGAAATGGAAGGCTATTTTGAAAGCCTTAGTGGGCGGCTATTGACCCCTGGGCCACAAATTGCGAATCACTTATCTATTGTATATGGACCCTAAACTTCCAGAGAAAAAGAGACTACAAAAATCCATTACCTCACATCTATTTTCTTTTAGACACCCAGTGTTGGGAACCTTCTGTTTTAGCAATAATCAAGTTGGATTTGAAACTAGATAAAGAAAATTAATTCTATTCTACAAAATGACTTACTACTAACTTTTCTAAACCAATGATCTAGGGTTAGCTTTTTAAGATACTGATTTATAATCTGGCATTTTCCCATTGCAAAATGTTAATAGTTGTCAATTGTAGGTTTTGGTAAAAAGGAGGCTGAGTTAGTTTTGTTTTTGTTTTTTTAAACTAGATTTTTATTATTATCTATAGGCAGGTGTAAATGGTGTTTAATATACTATCTATCTGTTTCTTTGAGGTAACATTTATTCCAACATGTACTTTTCAGCAATGTTGTCCAAATAAATCTATGTCCTTGAATTATGCAAAAGTTTAATGCTGGAGCTCTAGTTCCTAGAACCTGAAATATAGTTAGAAACAATGAGAAAAGCTGACAGACACACATGCAGAGAGCAAGCAGGCACATGCTTGTTAAGTAAATAAAAGCTGTTGCTCACAACAGCATCCAAAAACCTCCAGCAGTTAGGCAAGTTCACATTGCTTGTGCCAGTACATTAGTGATATGCTTGCCCAAAATCATCAGTATAGAATCTACAGATGATATGAGGAAACTAAGGGGTGCAGAACATGGGTGATAGCTAACGCAGGCTTGCTGTAAAAGGGAGATACTGTTACACCAGTTAATATGAAGAAAGAACCTGATCCATACTGTTATCCACAGAGGTTACTGGCTTCCCATTCTCAAAAACTGGTGCTCAGGCTGTCTGGTTTAGGTTGCCAAGACCAAGAAAAGCTGGTAAACTAATTTGACAGTAGTGCTGATCCCACCTTAAACCCTTCATAACAAACATGTACTGCTTTATGTGTATAGTTCCTACCTAGATTGTGGCTTGAAACCACTCCAGTTTCTAACATGAAATGCTCCTTAACAATTTTCTTCTAGCCCTACTGATAGGTGGCTGCAAGGCAAAAGTATTGAGAGGTGCTCTACATGCTGCAATAGAGAAAAACAGAGCAGTAAGTGAACGAAGCCATAAACTCTTCATATCACACAATCCCCTGGAATGTCAGCTCTCTTTTATATGGTAATTTACTGAAATGCACTGTTCCTTACCATAACACTTCACATGGTATCTATATTAAACTGGTGAGCTGCTTAATTTCCCCATGTCTTATCTCAACTGAGCAAGACTTAAAAAAAATTAGCTTGCCACAAGTCAGTAAGAAAGTTCCCCCCTTCAAGCATCTGACCAAGTGGGATTGTCTCCCATGAAAGATCATGGGATAAAAGTAATTAAAAGTGCCATATAATTCCTTGTTTGTTTTGCTGAACTAGACTAACATGGCTACCCTTTTGGAATTCCTATGCCCACTGGGTGACAGCAGCATTGTGCAGTTAAAATGACTTTCAGCCGCTTTCACTGATTTCCATCAAACACAGAAAGAAAAACTGATCACTTTCCTGTCAGTTTGCACTAGCACTGCTCTGAAAACTCATACAAAGGTGAAAACAAGGAAGTCTCTCTCCACTGTTCTTTAGAGAGTGCCATAAAATAGAAGACAAGGTTTGCGTTTCTTGTTCTACATTTAAAACGTATGCACTAGGATTATTTTATTTCAGGGGTGGACAAAACTGGCTTACAGCTAAGCACCAGTGATTTTACTTTGGTTGCTAGAGGGCACTCCTCCATTACATTTCTTCAGTGGAGCTAGGCAACAGGTTACTAAAACTGATTGCCATGGCTAACAGGAACATTGATCTGTCAAGGGCTGTTTTATTTCCTATTGGTAGTACTAAACTTTCCAGTAAACCAGCTTTAGCAATGGAGGAAGCCTAAGTGCAGAGAGAGCTCCTGCATCTAGGTTCATTTTTATTTCCGGCATTTGCAGGAGGGACAGACAGCACTGGTTCTCTTCTCACCAATTCACTATGCTTGGACCCTTCATGGCTTCTAGCATGTCTCTACTTCAAGCTTGGCACTTGAGACTAAAGATCACAACCAACACCCCCATTTAATTAACTGACAGTATTACTTTAAGCCTTTAATCATCATGCAGATTTAGAAACAGTCGAAAGCAAAGTCTATATACCTACAAGTGAGAAGCCCTTTTTAGTCTGCACTTGTTTTGTTTCTCTGGGGAGTAAAAAGGGAAAAAAAGATCTTGCAGATGGCAGCAGTACAGGAAACAAAATATATCTCTAGAACACTTGAGATCTACTGTAATGAACAAGTAAATCCTGAGGACATGAGTGACAGGCTTAGCCTTAAAAGCTTCGCACTTACAAAGTTATGAGGAAGAGGACCTCTACCGGTCACAACCCAATAAACTCCTCACATGCTTTAGCTGTACAATCAACTCTAGGAACAGCCTTGAGGCAACTGCAACTATAGGTGTGGTTAAAAGAAATTCACATCCTCTGGGCACATTGCAAGCTTTTTACCATGTATCTCCTCATGTGTGATTTTGCAAGACATACTGAACTCCTGAACCACAGTGTAGCTTGCCCTATGTTAGTCAATAACTAAAAATGCCCACTGGAAAATTAAGTCTATCCTTGTAAAAAAGAAGTGGCTTCTTATCATCAGGTTGCCTGACCTTTTTATAAATCTTACCACAAATGTGGCTCCCCACACACTGGTCTTGTTTGGCTCTTCTCCCCATTCCTTGGAATATTCTCAACCAGCATGTAGAAGGGAAGTGGATGAAGGAAAAAAAATGATGAAATGAAATGAGGGAAAGCAGCAGAATGAAGCAATCCTTAATGCTGTAATATTCAGGGTTGCTTGCAGAACGTGACACTGTTTAGCAGCTGAAGGTCTGCTGCAGATTAAAGTAAGGAAGGCGTAGTGGCTATAGACAATTTCTGTTTAAAATCCCAGTCCTTAATGTTTATGTTCACACAGAACAAGTGGCTGGTTTAGGCTTTTCCCAGCCACGCTGACATAGGAAATGATGTAAAACATGGCAAGTGGTTAAGTAGGGCCGTAAGGAAGAGTTCAGTATTATTTGAACTACTGCAAAATTAACGTTGGTATCTCAAGTACCTTGCAATAAGGGATGGGAAAATTCCCATTCCAATGTTGTAAAAGGTTTTGCACATGTTTTTATTACTTGCCACAATGCACAGATACTAAAGTCATATCCCCAGCGTCTGCTTCATCCTTCCTCCCTGTCCACAGGGGATCTCTACTATAGGCATTATTAAGATGATGCTGGGCTCAGCAGGGTTTCTGACATCCAACCCTTCCCATACATTAGAGCATCTAGAAAATCCTTGATCTTTAGAACAGATTGACAGCTAAGATCTAACCACATGTTTGCAGAGCATGACTGGGATCTGCTCAGAATGCAGGGGTTTGCTGTTTGGTAGATTTTCTCCAGTATTGTCACACCTAAAGAACCATCCCTCCAAAACTGGGAAGAGCACCAAGAAGTGACCCCTTACAAATAACTATACATTAGTTTAACTGGAGAAGAGAGAGCTCAGAACATAATAATCAGAAGCAAAATGATGAGAATGCCCAAACATGAGAAGACAGCAGCAATATCAAGGGCATGCACAGTCACCATCAAAATAGGTGTACACAAACACTATTTTTAAGATGTCTCTGACAAGATACATACACTCTCCAACTCCATGAAAGAAAAAAAGACACCTGCTCAACAAACAAGCCTCCAGCATTCCACTCAATACAGTGCTCTCTCTAGAGACAGCAGCAAAAATGAGAGGTGAAAGTACGTTTGACTGTTTATTTCTAGGCAGTAAAACAACAGGTAAAAATCTAAGACACTTTATAATGCTACAGAGAAGTTAAAGAGCTACACAACAGAGAGATTAGCACTCCCCAGGACTAGTTTTACCCTAAGCTAAGGAGATCCCCACAACTTCTACCCTGGGGTGGCTGCACACCAGGGGTGCAATCAGAGCTCTTGTGATGCAGGCATAATACTGTCGCTGAACCTAATGATAGGCTAACACCATACACCCACCCACCAGCTGTAGGGAGGCAGCCACAAAGTGGACACAGGTGAGGGGCAGGTTTCCAATCAGACCAGAGAAATACAACGAGGCTTGAGGAGGGGAGGCACAGTCTGAGCCCTGTGTTGGGGAGAAGGAGGCACCATGTAACTGGACCAGAGAAATGGGGTGGTTCAGTCTCACAGGGACACATGGAGAGTAAAAGCCCGGTCTGTCCGGGGTCAAGGGGCCCTGTCTCACAGGCTGTGGGTAAAGGGGGACCTGTCTTATGGCAGGTGGTGAGGAGACAAGCTGTCTCATGGGGGGGAGACAATGGAGGATGGGGAGCTGGAGAATATTGGGGCCCAGCCTGCCAGGGGAGATGGAGGATAGAGGGCCCCAGTCTCGCAGACTGTAGGTAAGGGGGGCCCAGTCTCAGGGCAGTGATGAAGCGAGGCCCAATCTCATGGGGGGAGGACAATAGGGAGGCAGTCTCACAGGCAGTGGATGGGGGGCCAGTCTCAGGCAGAGTAGTGAGCGGGTGTCCAGACTCATGGGGGGATGAAGAAGAAGGGGTGCTCAGTACCTCTGGGGGAGGGATGGAGGATCCAGTGAATAAGGCGAGGCCCAGTCCCACAGGCTACGGGTAAAGGGGCCCAGTCTCACGGGGGATGAAGAAGAAGGGGTGCCCAGTCCCACAGGCGGTGGCTGAGGGGGGGCCAGTCTCACGAGAGGAAGGAGGAGGGGGAGCCCATCTGCCGAGGGCCCGGGTGGGGCGGCGGCGAGCCCAGGCCCCCAAGCCCCGGGGCAGACCGGCCCGGCCCGGGGGGCGCCGCACGCACCTTCTGGCGGATCTGGCCGGACGTGGAGACCTTGCGGATGAGCTTGTGCGGGGAGCCCGGCTCCTGCTCCGGCTCGCTGTCCGACGACTCCTCGGCAGCGGCGGCGGCGACCCCGGCCTGGGGCCTCGAGGCGCCCGCCGCCGCCATGCTGCAGGCTGAGGGAGCGGGGCGGCCGCGCCCCCTAGCGCCCGCCCGCCGCCAGCGTCTCCCTCGCGCGCCCCCTGGCGGCCGGAAACCGCCCCTCCCCCAGCAGGGCGCGCGGCGTCAGGTGATGGGCGGGGCCGGGGGAGGCTGCGGGGCGTGCGGCGCCCGCTGCACTGAGCTCCCCGCAATGGGGGGGGGGGCTTGCTCAGCGAGCCCTTCAAATAGTGCAGTGGCTGGCACAGCTGCTGCACCTGCAGAAGGTCCTGGGTTCAAACCCCAGGGGGTTGGACTAGACGGTCTCATGGGATCCCTTTTAACTCTGTGTGTGTTGAGGAGAGTTTGATTTGGAAACAACAACCATTGTTGGGAAATAAAATTTCTTATGGCCACCCGGCGTTCCGTTATTTCGAAAGAACGGAACCCGGTGTTTCAAAATAACAGCTGTTATTTCAAAACAGTAAAACCTCACTTGAAATCAAAATAGCCGTTGTTTGGAAACGGCTGTTTCAAAACAACAGCGTTCAGACCCGTTGTTTCGAAACAACACGTGTGACCGGCTTTATTTCAAAATAACAGCCATTTCGATAGCAGGGTTTCCCTTAATTCGAATTCACATTTTCTTAAGGACTTTATTTCAAAATAACTCATTTCAAAATATCAGTTTACACGTGAACATAGCCTATGATTCAATTCAGTTCTAAACAGAGGAGCCCAGAATAACTAAACTGTCCCTACAAAATCAGTTCAGCTGGTGACCCTGCCCCAGCTCCCAGGGGGTGAAATTACACAGGCCCACCCACGCTCCCTGCCTTCAGGGATTTCCCTAACACCCCCGTACACACTCCCCCAGTTGTCAGCAAGTAACACTGTTATACCAATGAAGTGAGCACCTACAATTTCAAGTTGTGAGGTGACTAGTGCCTGTCTGACTGCCCCATCTTGCCATTCAAATCCTAGCTCTCTACTCAAAACGGCCCCACGCGGGAACTTGAAGTACCCTGAGTCAGTGGTGTCGCTAGCACCGGGCACACGGGGCACGTGCCCCGGGTCCCAACGCCAGTGCCCAGGGTCTCCGGCCCAATCGGGCCAGGGATCCGGGGCCTGATCCCTGGCGGTCCGCAGCCACGGCAGCCACGTCTCCAGCCAGGGATCCGGGGCCTATCTGGCCCCCCGGCAGGCCCCGCCCCCTGGCCTGGGATAGGGCCAGGAGGTGGCCACACCGCTGCCGCCAGCTAGCCCTCGCTGCCGCACGGCGCGGCTCAGCCTAGCCTGGCTCAGTGCAGCCGGAAGCGGCCGCTGGAGGCTGGGGACGGGGCTGCTGCGGCTGCAGCCAGGCCCCAGATTCCCAGCGGGGGACGGGGCCGCTGCAGCCGCAGGCTGCTGGCCAGGTCCCGGATCCCCGGCTGGGGATGGGGTCGCCATAGCCACCAGCGGCCAGGCCAGGGATCCAGGACCTGGGTGGCCCCGTCCCCTGCTGGGGATCCGGGGCCTGGCCAACAGCCCACGGCTGCAGTGGCCCCGTCCCCCGCTAGGGATCCGGGGCCTGGCTGTGGCCGTGGCAGCCCCATCCCCGGCCGGGGATCCAGGGCCGCGGCTGCGGGCCCGGCCGTGCCAGGCCGGGCCAGGCTAGGCTGAGCCACACTGCACAGCAGCGCGGCCCAGCTGGCGGCAGCGGTGGCGCCGCGGCCTCCCCCTGGCCCCATCCTGGCCCTGGGTGTGTGGCCTTTTGGCTGGGGGCAGGGCCTGCCCTCCAGGGGCGGGGCTGGGCCCATGCCCCGGGTCTTTCCCCGCCCCAGCGACGCCCCTGCCCTGAGTACAGCCACGACAATCTCCTGCATTCCCCCAAACCCAAGACTTCACTCTTTTACTGCGCTCCCACCCACCCTGGGAAGGAGGAATATCCCTCCTGGGTGTAGGGCAGTGGTTCCCAACCTGTGGTCCAGGGACCCACTGTTCCCTCTCAGCTGTGCGCGTGTGCGCGCACACAGGTCATGAAACCTGTGCACACAAAAAGTTGCACAGAAAAAAATTCAATAGTGCTAATATTGGTGCCCAAAAAGAAATGTTTTTGCACACAGAAAGAAATTGTTTGCGCACACAGTCTATGAGTAATTAGAGGGAACATTGCCAGGAAGCCGGGGGGTCCGCAGACATGTTGCAGGAGGGCCGCGGAGCACCTCCCTATCCAGGGCCGCCTTTCCCCTCCTGTGCCTGGATCCTAGCAGGGGGATGGGGCTGCAGCACCTCCCCAGTAGGGGCAAGGGTAGAGGACCATAGCTGCTATGGCTCAGCTCCCCAGCAGTATGGGCAATGGTGATGGCAGCACTGCTCACCAGCTGTCCCACTGGTGCAGGCCAAACTCTGCCGCTGCAGGCCAGATTATATAATCAGCGGGGAGGCGGGGGGGACTGTGTTGGTTTTGTGTGTGTGTGTGTGTGTGTGTGTGTGTGTGTGTGTGTGTGTGTGT